>JAADVL010000347.1:0-30891 GCA_023334995.1 Pythium sukuiense
GTCGACGCAATTGCAGTGTTTGGCGAGCTGCTCGCTCTCTTTCAGCTCCCTGACAGTGATGACGAGCAAGTGCCGCAGAAGATGGTCGCGCTGTGTGTAAACACGTACAACTGGCTATATGCGCGAGAGATGGTGGTCAACGGAGAGCCTGTGTTGCCGGGAAGTAAAACAGACAAGACCTCGGGTGATGACGACATCAGCGTGGACAGAGCAAGAGCCTCGCACTGGCAGTTCGTGTCGCTGACTCACGCACTCTTCTGTGCGCAGGAGGTGCTCGTGTACCCTCTCGTGAGTCCGGGATATCTGCGAAATATTCTCATGTACATGGACGACTATTCCCAAGCCACTGCCACGAAGCCGTTTCTCGAAGATAGCGAGTCTGGTGAAGAAGCCCATGCGAGAAGAGAGACGCGATGGATCGAAGTTCATAGGTTTTTGCGACTACTGGTCGGTGAATGGAAGCAACAGACATCCGACTTCCGTGCTGTCGAGCGACTGCTATTCACGGAGCCGTTGATAGCAGTGCAGGCCGACTCGGACCAGTACAAGTCACTCGCTATTGTGCTCGAGAAACTGCGCCTTATCCTGAGCTGCTTCGTTTTCTACGACCATGAACGCGTTGGCGCTGTGGAGGTTGTTGACTTTGAGGCCATCTTGCGAAGACTGAAGTATCTCTGGCCGAACGAAAGACTGACGGAGGAGCAAGCAGCAGGAGCAACATGGGTGCAGGACTCGCTAACATTTGAGAACACCGTGATTGCGGCGAGAAAGCGCTTCGGGGACTCCCAGGGTGACGGATGTATCGGGTATTTGGACTTCTGGGCGATGCTATACATCATGGGCGTGCGCTCCAAGACGCTGTTGAAGTTTCGTGAAATCCCGTCTTTCTGCAAGGACTACAAGCTGGAAGTCTCACCAGAGTTACACGGCATGCTCAACGTCTACATGGGGCGAAGCTCGTCATTGCTGCTGCCTCGAGGGCTGCAAACGACTAAGAGTATCAGTGCCGATACCATTAGTGGCTACCACAGTAGACACACCGAACGACCCGCGGGCGGCTTGAGTTATGACGGTGTGTACGTCGTGGATCGGCCCTTCGTAACGCGCACGCTGTCTGTGCAAGAGCTGCTGGACCGAGATGATCCGGCAAACCCAATGACGGGTTTATATGTCGATGGTTCGATGCCTGTGCTGCGACAGAGCGTCAGTACGTCAGTGCTCGACGTCCACCAAGACAGAGCATCGCACGGCGTCCCAACAGAGCCCGTTGTGATGGGTGTGAGGCCCGTAGGCCCCAGACCGAAGCCTGTCGCGTTTTTGAACCAATCTTCTCTGACTGCTGACGTCGGAGAGAGTATCAAGAGCAGCTCTTCGGTCGGTCAGAGGTTTTCATCGGCAGTCCGAGCTCACGATGGAAAAGAAATCGCCCATGACCATCGTCAACCTGAACTGGCGGCTGCGTCTTCGTCTGAGTCATTCGCGAATGTGTACATCCAGTTTCCAAACGTCACACCACGGCAGACTCGAATCGAGAGGCAATCGCACGACTCGCCTCGTGCTCGCTCAGTGACCGGATCAATTGCGGGTGGCAACGATGCCGAGGCTGCAGCATGGCAAGCGGAGTTGCTTCAGGAACACGAGCAGGAAGCGCACGATCGACAGCTCGTGCATGAAGATCACAAGCGTCGCTTGACGATTGCGAAGGAGCAGGCTGTGGCAGCAGCAAACGCCGCTGCGGCAGCATCCATGGCAGCGGCCCATCGCCGTCACCACAAAGGATCTCTGT
Organism: Pythium sukuiense; assembly: GCA_023334995.1. Taxonomy (NCBI): domain Eukaryota; phylum Oomycota; class Peronosporomycetes; order Pythiales; family Pythiaceae; genus Pythium; species Pythium sukuiense. The sequence goes on from JAADVL010000347.1 coordinate 1,787, forward strand.
CTCCACCTCGAGAGAGAGTCTCGCCGGCAAAGCCCGAGTCTGTGGTTGCAAAACTACCGCCATCAAGTCAAGACCACCACGAGATTCACGTGCCCGTGAAGCTTCCGACGACGCTCCCCTGGGAAGATCCGGTTGTGGTGATCCCACTGATTGACAAGGCTTCTGTGAAAGCTCCGACGCACGGGGTACCAACCATTGAGACTGTGATAAGGCACGCCCATGATAGTGGTCATCACGCTGAGAGCGATCACGTCACGAATCAACACGCAAAACAGGCGACGCCTTCTCACTCCCACGTCATTTACGACTTGGTGCCGAAACCCGCTGTGGCTTTAGCGGTTGCCATGCCCACGATTCGACCTGAGGAACCTGAACCTTCGACAATACCCCTGGTGCCGATCGTGGCGACGACGCCTGTTGACGTCGTGGATGAAGTTGTGAGGCAAGTCACCGGGGATGAGGAGAATGAAGAAGACGAGATGGAAGACGGGAGCACATCAGAAGCCGATCTTGATGGTGGTAACAGCGAAGACGATGATGGAGAAGATGACGAGGCTAACGATGGCAATACCTTGAAGGAAGTCACTGCACCAGAGGCCGTGAGCGTCCCAGGCGTGATCGAGGAGGCTCCGAGGACTCCAGAAATGCAGGCCAAAAACGACATCTCGGCTCGATCTCTTCAGGTTCCGATACCCATCGAATCGCCTCTTGTGAAGGAGCCGACCATAGAAATCCGTCTACAAGATGCTCCTGCGGTGGCGAATGACTCTGCGGGTCTATCGAATCACGAAGCCTTGGTGGTGGTTGCTACGGTCCAAGTAACTGAACAAGAACCCGAACAGGCATTCCAGCCACCTCCTCCTGTCGACAAACCTGTGATGCCTACTACGAGTAGTACAACTGATGCGGAGCCGACTGCTCATCCTTCGATGGGTAGCTCTACCCCACCACTCGTGCACTCTTCGAAAACAGTGGATCCACCGTTCGGAACTGAACCGGCGAAGGCTAGCCCAGTTGTGGTCTCAGCAGCACCACCCCAGCAGCCACCCGCAGTCACAGTCAAGCCTGGTTCATCTGAGTCGCGTCATAGGTTCAAGTTCAGCCAGCAGCCAAAGTTCAAGGCGAACGCCGCTGTGATTTCAAATCCGTACAAATCGCGTCAATGGAAACCACTGGACGATTCCGACAGTGGCGGAGGTGAGGAAGCCGATGAAGATGCCGACGTCTACAACGATGCCGTTGCTGTGGAAGACATGCGTCTCCGACTTTCGCGTGAATCCATCGCGTCGCTCAACAAGGATTTCAACAAGCGAAAGTCGACACGAAAGCTCGGACTCTCCACGTTGGCATTGGTATCAGGTGCTTCGAGACGGCGCATGGGAAACTTTCTCGACGTCGGGTTGCCTCGGGCTGGCTCAAGTAGCGACGTGTCGAGGCGTGTGATAAGCAGTCCTGTGCGATTGGATGAAGACGCAGAGCGTGCTCTGTACGGCGGTCATGCGGCCAACTATTTGGGCGAAGGTATCGTTTTCAGTGCTGAAGCGGAGGCGGAGATGCAGCGCAAGTGGCTGGAGATCTTTGGCAACGCGGAAGATTCGATGTTTTCGCCGATCAAGCAAGCACTGGAGCAACGCGAAGAGGCTCAACGACGCGAAGAAGAAATGCAGAGTCGTTTGATGAAGAAGCGAATGGAACAGCAGAACCAGGACACTATGCGACTGCAACGGAATGCAAGTGAGACCGTCGCAGAGAGCTCGAAGGCAACTGAGTACAGTTCGAGGCACGAAACAACGTTCCGCGTTCGGCGCATGACACGAGAGGCGTGTTTGCAGGTCCAGCAAGAGCTCAAATACGGTGAGACTGCGGCTGGAGAGATGAAACGTGAGGGTGAAGCCCAGTACTTCCACTTTGCCTACACGCCGGAGAGCGAGACCCACGCTTGCTCAATCCTCACGCTGAAGCTCCATGTCTCAGACGGTGACGCCGAGATGTTCATGTCCACCGAGACAAAGACTCCATGCTCCTCGGACTTCATGTGGCGATCAGTGCAAAAACCAGGGGGCGCTGTGACGTCAGACGGTTTAGAAGGCTGCAAGATTGTGCTGTTTCCCAGTGATCTCGCGCGCGTCGTCAGCACCAGTGAAACGTCGAGTGGAGCCGTCGTACCAACAGTCTTCTACGTGGCAGTCATCTCGCTCACTCCTCTCAGCTCGTTTTCGATTGGCGTCATGAGTTCTGGTCAGAAAGCGGAGCCTTCGCGAGCCATTCAGACTGTCGACAACCTCATCGCCCACTTCAATCTGCTGGCGAAGACCTACGAAGGCCAAGCCAGTCGCCGCAAGGATCTGCTGTCCTCGTCATCATCGACCAGGCCTTCGAGCGACAGGAAGTCGTCGTCCGTTGATCGTCTTCGTGCTTTCCTGGCGTCCGCCTCCACGAGTGACGTGTTTGACGAGCTGGAACCCGACAGTGAAGAGCTCCGAGCAAGGCGTCGGTCGTCAATGAAGAGTGGTCGTCGCCGTAGTAACCTCATCTCTGCTGGTGACCTGGGCGAGACTGAAGCATCGAGTGAAGCCCATTGTTCAAGTCTCGACCCTGATAATGAAGAATATGATGACGACGACGACGACGTTGATGACGACCCAAATGCAGCCGATCGATCATCGTTCCAGCAGCTTCTTGAAGTCATCGGCAACAAACAGGGCTTCGGGCTTCAGGCGACCCACTCTTTTATCCTGGAGGGTGCAAACTCTGAGCAAGAGGACTTTTTGGAGGATGAAGAGCTGCGGTTGGAGGAAACGCAAGCAAAGCTGTCGCCCGTACGCGTGCAGCTCATACCTGAAGGTAGTGAGACCGTCCAAAATGACATGGACACGGCTGAGATGGATGCCATCGCAGTGGTGACGGAGCGCCGGCTCTCGAAAGCCGATGTCTCACACGTCAAGCTCGTGCAGCGTGTCGGTGCGAGAGTGAAGCAGCGACTTTCACCGCTCAAGTCAACAGTGAAAGCGAGCGATAAGTCTGCGAGTCTACGAGTCGCGCGATTTGAGCCCAAGCTCGTGGCTTACAGTCTCAGCAACCTCCCACCACCCAAGCATCCTCATCATCAACAACTGAGTAGCATCCCACGACATCCATCAAGCAAAACCAACTTGAAGTAAACCCAGGCTTACTTACGCCAGCACACACTACTACTAGCACCATGGAGACGTCGGTGGTGTCTCCTGAGCTCTCCGAGACGCAGGCGCTGGCTCTTCTCCAGCGGCACTGCCCACTGACTTCCCTTCGACGTCTCCCGTGAGCACGGAGCGCACGTCACACAGAAGTGGATGATACTCCAGTGCGCCAACATGACTGTCTCTGACCTGAACGCCGGCTTTGGCTGCAAACTGTGTGCGGCGATTGACGTCGTGAACGCGCTTTGTGCCTGTCGGGGCTTTGATCCGCGTCACAATGGCCGCTTTTGGCGAGATGTTGTATCTACACTGTGGTTCAATCGCTCTTCGCAAAATGCAACGAGAACTGCGCTGGGCGTGCTGATCAGAGGAATGCTTCTGGAGTCTGTTCATCTGCTAGCGACAACCATTGGATCAAGATGAGCTGAGCTGCAGCTACATATCATGAGAATGCATCGTTCTCTCACTCTCTCCCTCCTTCTCTCTCTCTCTTCCTCTCACTCTCTTTCACTCTGTGTCTGCAGCTCTTCAACCGTGGCGTACTAGGATCCCCACCGACGCGTAGATCCACGTGACCACACGTTCAAGAGCAGCTTGCTCTGGCGTGGCATTCTCAAACCCCACATCGATGTGCTCGCTGACGTCCACGCCCTGGTCGTCCACACTGAAGAAGAACCAACGCACCAAGTTGGTGGCGATTCCGTTCACCAGCGGCAGGTCGTAGCGCAGTCCGAGGGCCGCAGCCGCGAGAACGCCCCGCGTCAGCGCCGCACCAGGATCTTCGTAGCCTGCCACGGCCTCCACGACACACAGCGGAGCGTACCGCGCCCGTCCTTGGCGCTTGATGTGCTGGTCGAAAATCACGTTGTAGGATGTTCCTCTGACGGATGGAGTGTCCAAGAGGATGGGAAACCCCAATGACTCCGTGAACAAAGCACCTTGGCGATCGCCAAGGTCGACCAAGAGTTGTGGCTCCGTCTGCAGGACGCGAGGTTGAGCCACAAGGCCCCCTCCGGATCGTTCATCACGACTAGCATCTCGTCGATGATCGTGTCGACAAAACGCTGTAGGACAACGCGGGAACCTTGCAGTGGGCCGCCGTAGATCGTCGTTCTCTCGCGGAAGAATTCCCGGATCCCATTTGAGATCTCTGTGATCACGGGAGCCGCCTGAGCCGGCAGATCGTGCTGCCAAAGACCCGCCAGCCTGTGGCGCGGTTCGCCAATCCGTCCGATCTCAAAGTAACCAGCGTGGCCCGTGGCGGCCAGATGAAGGGCGTTGAAGTCAGCGTCTGCGATCGTCAGACGACGGCCCGGGTAGGCATCAGACAGGAGAGTGAGGCGGAAGCTCCCTCCTGTCCCCCTGGGCGAGGGCGTCGGGCACTGCGTCGTGGGCGGCTCAACCGGCAGGGGTGAGACCATGGCAGGCGCGGAGTGATTGAAGAGATACACTGCATTATTGTATACTGCCGAATGGCCCGCGCGATCACTGGTACCACGACGCCTCCCATCACCCTCAGCCAGCAACATCAACCTGACCCACGATGACGTGGATCGACGTACTGCACCAGGAGCTACAGCGGTCTTTCTGCCTACGCTTCATTTGCCGCCGGCGCTGACGCTGCTCCGTTGGTCGCAACTCCACGAGCGTCGCCACGGCGGCCACGACCGCGGGTGTTCTTGTCGCCGTGGTCGACTGGTGCCTTGGTCTCCGTACCGCGTCTCCACGAGTCCTCCGGTGCCGCCTGTGGAGGCTGCTTCTCCACACGCCCTCGCACCACTGGTCCTCTGTTCGCGTGCGATCTCTCGTTCTCGTTTGGCTGCTGCGTGTTGTTCTCATCCGCAGGGTTTCCCTGACGACGAGCAGGTCGCTCTCCAGCTCGTGGCTTGTCGGCCTTGTTGTCACGGCCGTCTCCACGGTTCTGCTTGGGCTTGTCGCCGCCACGACGCTGCTGCTGTTGTTGCTTGATCTTTTCGGCCTTCTCGTTCTTCTTCGGCTTCTTTCCCTCGGCAACTTCGCACACTCGCGTCTCGAAGCTCTCGCCTTCTCGTAGCAGCGTGAGCGCACGCTTCATCTCATCGAAGACGTGATGCTGGCAGCGGAACTGGAGCACGCTGCCCAAGTCGCGGTCCATCTCGAGCGGATCCTCCAGGCTGATGCGCCAAGACTTGAGTTTGTTGAGGCTGCTCCAGCGAGCACTTTTCGTCTGCGTCTTCTCCGGACTGCGCACGCTCGCCACCAACTCACTGAAGTCGAACTCGTCCACGTAAAACTGGAAAAAGGACAGCAGCAGATCGCCCACGCTCTGCGTTGATGGCTCCGAGTGGTGGACGAGATGGAAGGCACGCGCCTGGTCACGGTCAGCGCAGAAGGAGACGTCCACTCCGTTCAGCATCATTGGTGCGACGTTGGCCTTGCGGAGCAGCTCTGGGTTCTGCAAGTTCGGAAGGATCTTGGCCTTCGTCTGCAGGAAGTAGATCGTCAACAGGATGAAGCTGTAGGAGCTCAAGTGGCCCGTGGACGCGTCGTTGATGCCACGCCGCTTGGCCCAGTGCTTGATGGCGATGCCCAGCGCACGCGCGCGGTCGTCGAACTCGGCATATGCTCGCAACAGGAGCGTGTTGATGCACGCGTGGTAGTTCTCAAAGCACAGGTCACACTCGAGGCCACTGGCTCGGTGGGTGAACCCAATCACAGGAACTCGCGCGTGAGCGACAACGAGATCGACGTCACAACCGTTCCGGCCCAGCAGAGCAGCAGCAGCGTAGATGTCGCGCTGACCTTGCTTCTGCTGCTTGTGGAGTGCAGCGTGGTAGGCCGCTGCGGCTGCCTTGGCTTCCTGCTTGGTCGATCCCGCCGTTCGGTGGGATGAGCCTGTGGGCTCAGCCACTTGCTCGCTGTAAAACTGGAGCGCTGCCACAAGGGCTTGCCAATGGGCAGTCAGCGTCTCGAGACGCCTCTGCTTGACAATGCTCTTGTTTTTGGTCTTCTTGCGCTGCTTTTCCGCGCTGTTGATGAGCGCTTCGACGGTTTTGAGCGACTTATCGAGGGTTTCCTTGAGGAACGCCGGGTCTTCGTTGTCTCCGCTGGCTGGTGATCCGTTTTGCTCCTGCTGCTGCGTGCGGCGCATGCGAAGCCGCAGCTCACGCACACTCATCTTGGTTCCCGCGTCCTCCATGCTGTTGTTGGGGTCGGCACGCAGACACAAGTCGAGATCCGACGTCTTGGAGCCGAACTTGGACAGCGAGCTTCCAAACAGCAGCACCTCGGAGCGACGCCACTGTGGCGAACGACGGAACGCACTCTCGATCTGAGCCGCGATGCCCTTGCGACTCGACTCGTCGGATGGAAGAACTCGCGTGGACTCGTAGATGCGATGGATCTCTGTTGTCCACTGCTCCACCGTGGACGGCGACGCCGTGTTGCCTGCACTGACGGAACGCTGGGCGTAGATCTTGTGGAACGAGATGGCAGCCGCGACCTGCGCCTTCGCATGGGCGATGGAGCTGTTGCTGCCTGCCTTTCCCTTACGCGACGGAGGCAGCGGGGCACCCTTCGTGTCACCACCGGCGACATCCGTCTCGGGCTTCTCTTCGTCTTCTGCATCCTTCTCATCGCTTTCATCTTCCGCCTCATCGTCATCTTCTCCTCTGGCGTCGTCTGCAGGTGCCTCCGACGAAGTCTTCGTGTCTTTACTGACCTTAGGCTTCAATGGCTTGGTCATCGAGTCGAGATGCGCGTTCCATTGCTGCAGCAGCGCCAATTGGTCGCGTCCAACACGAGACAGCAGCAGCTCCGTCGTGGCGTCCACGACTTCGCCCTCCAGCGTCGTCACAGCCATGCCCTTGGCCTCTTCCTTCGCCGTCGCACTCGGTAGCAGCGCCACAACCTCACTCAGAATCTGCTGCGCTGTCCACTCGGCCTTGGCCTCACCTGCCACGACCGCTGGGTCATCGTCGTCCACAGGCAGCAGCTCCGTCTTGAGTCGACCCAGTAGTCTCTGCAGCGCCACTGCGCGACGCACGAGCGCCTCGCTGACCAGCGTCTGCACGTCGCTAGAGCCGTAGCAGCGGCTCAGCAACCAGTAGCTCGTGCTCAGATCCGAGTCGCAGCCCGTGAACCACGCAGCCGTCTTCCAGTCCACCGGCTCCACCGCCACGGTCTCCGCTGTCTCTCCGCCCTCAGCGTTCGCCTCGTCGTCGTTCTTCCCCTTCGCCTTCGCCTGGACCTTGTTCTTCCTCTCCTTCTTCTCCTTTCTCTCCGGCTTCTCCGGCTTGTCCGTCGTCTCCGTCGTAGCCACATGCGCTGGAGGCGGCTCCACGGCCTCACGCTGTGGCTTGTGCTCGCTCTTCTCCCGCGGCTTCTTCGCCCCTCGTTCCTTCGCGGACTCGCCAGCCTTCACCGCCACTGGCTCCCCACTATCTCCATGTTTCCCTTTCGTCTCTGGCGGCTCCGTATCGCCAGCTTTCGTCTGCGGCTTGTTGCGAGGCCGACGCTCACGCGGCTTCGCGGACTTCTTCTCGGCCGTCTCGGCGTCTCCAGCCTCCGCACCGCCATGAGGCTTGGGCTTGCGCGTGCGCCTGTTGTTTCTCTGCCTCGCTGATGCATCATCGCCGCCACCAGTGGCGCTAGCGGCCGCATGAGGCGGCGCTACGTGGGACTCGTCCGCCATCTTGACCACGTGCCCGTCCGGATGATGCGTGTCGTGCGCGAAGATTCCAAATCCGCCAACACTTTCTCATCCTCTCATTCGCCATTAGTCATCCACATATCATCCAATCATACTTTGATACGCAACTAATATCTTCCAATCAGATTGCCTGCATCTGAACGTTTGAACGATTTTTGTTGGCGCCAACAACAATCGCCAACGTTGGAAGGAACGAAGCAATCGCCAACAACATGATGAAGACAAGCGCGGCGAGCGGCGGCAACGGCGGTGCGAGTGGCAGCGCGCAGCAGGTGTACTCGTTCCCGTTACTCAAGCCCAGCGACTTGATCGCGTGCATCCGCGAGATGCAGGTGCCCGTGACGGAGGACGAGATCCGCAACTGCGACGTGGCGGCCATCCGCAAGATCCTCGAGGTGTTCATCGAGAACACGATGGGCGTGACGCGCGAGGAGATGAGCCAGCCGCAGTTCGCGGGGCTCAGCGTGCTCAGCTACCCGGAGCTGCACGAGGAGTCGATCCCCGAGCTCACGTTCTTCCGCCAGGCGTGTCGGCTCATGAACGCGTGTGGCGTGTACGACTTCGGCATGAAAGACCTACTGGCGCCCAACCCCAAGCGCGTGCGCAGACAGCTCAGCGCGCTCATCAACTTCGCCAAGTTCCGCGACGAGCGCGTGGCCGCGTTCTCCGAGCTCACGCGCGAGACGGTGCGATTTGCGAGTCGGAAAACGAGGTCAGGAAGATGCGGTTTCTCATGGGGGTTTTATGTTGATGTTTGTATGGTAGGACCACTTGACGAAGCGGCGGCATACGCTGCAGGAAGAGAACGAGACGCTGCAGAGGCAGCTGCAGGAGCTGCTGAGCGAGCAGGTGGCCGAGGAGCCGGTGATCCGGCAGCTCACGGAGGAGAACGCGGCTCTTGAAGGTGAGATCAACGCGCTGAACAAGCGTCAGGCCGTGATGCGTCACGAAAACAACGAGCTCAAGGCCAAGTACCAGGAGCTCAAGGACGACCTGGCGTCCTTCCAGTACCACGTGCTAGGCGCCGAGCAGCAGATCCAGGATCTCCTCGGGAAGATCGTGAACTCGCCCGACCGCGTCAAGAAGGAGATCGCGACCATCGCGCTAAACCTCGAGGACGCCAAGGAGGAGCTCCAGGCCATGGAGCGCCGCTTCCGCGAGCTGCAGATGTTCAGCGACACGTTCACGCGGTCGGAGAAGGATGTGCTCAAAACCGTGGAGCTCATGGAGGAGATCGAGGGCGACATGAAGAAGTGCAAGGACGCCAAGGAGCAGGTCAAGTCCCAGAAGAAAGAGATCGAGGACAACCGCCGTCAGGCGCTCGAGATCATCTCGCAGCGCAAGCGTCTGGAGAAGCTGGCCGAGCAGAAGCGCGAGCACTTTGAGCACTACAAGGAGGAGTCCAAGATCAAGGACCAGGCGGCCGACCACGCGCTGCGGGCCGCACAGGACGAGCTGAGCCAGTTGGAAAGCACGCACTCGGAGACGCGCCAGCGCATCGCGACGGCCAAGGACGCGGCGCGGGAGCTGGAGCGACGCTCGCGCGAGGAGGAGCTGCGGTACGAGAAGGAGCTGCACGAGCTCCAGCAAATGTACTCGCGACTGCAACTGGCGGCCCAGTACTACAACACGCAGCTGCTGGATGCGATCCGCGCCGAGTGATGCGGCTCAAGGCAAGAAAGGTACCAGTATTAGCGAGGAGATGCGTGTTGTGTTATTTTATATACGTTCTGAGAGCGTGTATTTGGGCCGGGAAAGGTCGCGACCGTGCAGGAGCTCATTTGTGGAGATGGAGGACGAGCAGGCAACGCCCGAAATGGAGACGGAGGAGAGGCGTGGAGAGGAGTCGGCGGAGGCTGTGGAGTCGATGCAGGAGGAAGGCGGCGCCGGCCCTGAACAAGAGGAAGAAGATCAAGCGACTGCGGACGACGGAGGAGGAAATCCGGCAGAAGATGAGGACGCAGGGCCTGCTGTAAGCGGAGAGCAGGAGGAAGAGGCGGCACTGGAGACCGCTCCGCCTTCGCGTGGTGCCGTTGCAAGTCCTGTATCCATCGAGAATGATCCGCTGCTCGACGAGTGGGCAGCGTACGAACCGTCGACGCTCGTGCGGCCCCTGCAGCCGTGGGAGATCTCTCGCGACCACCTTGTCTTTGGCGATATGTGTGGTCTGGACCAGGGCAAGCGCCACCTGGTGCATGTTCTGGAGCCGCCTGCGCCTGGGCGCCACGGTGGAGTCATTCTCACTGCCGCGGGTAACACCGTTCAGCTGCTCACGTTGGCGTGGGCGCCGGACGCCGCGCAAACCCGCGCACTGGAGAAGCCCGTGCAGAGCCGCAAGTATCTCTTCGGCTCAAGTGGCGGTGGCATCGGTGCTTTGGCGGTGCATCCGTCGCGGCGCTTCTTTGCAGTCGCCGAGAAAGGCATCAAGCCCAATATCTGTATCTACCAGTACCCGTCCGCGAGGGTGTGCCGTGTTCTTCGCAACGGCACCGAGTCGGCGTTCAGTAGCATCACTTTCAGCCAAGACGGAGAGACGCTGGCATCGGTGGGCTGCGCGCCCGACTACCTGCTCACGGTATGGCAGTGGCGCCAGGAGCAGACCATCTTGAGGAGCAAGGCATTCGGCCAGGACGTGTTCAGCGTGCGGTTCGCCCCCAACGACGCAGGCTTCCTCACAACGAGCGGCGTGGGCCACATCCGGTTCTGGAAGATGGCGTCGACGTTCACGGGTCTCAAGCTGCAGGGCGACATCGGCAAGTTCGGTAAAAGTGAGCTCAGCGACATCGAGGCGTTCTGTGTGTTGCCAGACAAGAAAGTTCTCTCGGGTACAGAGCGTGGCGTGCTGCTGCTGTGGGACGGCAACTTCATCAAGTGTGAGATCATGACGTCCCGTCGCCACGTGCCGCACAACGGCCGCATCCACGTCGTGCAGTTCGAGCAGGAAAGCAACCAGATCGTGACGGCTGGCAGCGACGGATGCGTCAAGTTCTGGAGCTTCGACGCCATCGACAAGGCCGATTTACCACCAGACGACGTCGTGGCTCTCGTGCCGTTCAAGCGCAGCGTGCTCATCTGTCCGCAGCTTGACATCCGAGCGGTCGTGCGATGCAGTGACACGCGGTACCTGATCCAGAGTGCGGACGGCGCGATCCACTTGCTGATGCTCGCTGAAGGGGGATCTACAGGTACCAGCGGCGGATTGGACGGCGGATACGAAGTCGTGATGGACTTTGCCGCCAACCCAACTGGTCGGGCAGCCGGAGTGGTCTGTTCACCGTACGAGCATCTCGCCGTTTCTTGTGGCCACGATGGCAGCGTGAGAGCCTGGGATTACGTCGCGCGCACGTGCCTCTTTGCCGCGTCGACGACTGTGTTCACGAAGAACGAGGTGGACAGCTCACCGATTCCCTGGACAGCGTCCGCCACGTCTATCGCGTGGGTGCCGACCGCGAGTGCGCTGGTATCAGGGGACTCGCCACTTTCACGCAGTCGTCAGGTCGTCGTGGGTTTTAGTGATGGCCTGGTCCGTGTGCTGTTCCTGGATCTCGCGCGGCACTCTTTCGTGCGCACGAACGTGTTCAAGCCCCACAGCGCTCGCGTGACCGCGCTCCAGTTCAGCCCATCCGGTGTGTTCTTGGCGACTGCGAGTGCTGACAGCACGTTCTTCCTGTTCAAGATTGTGCCAAGTCAGAAGACGTCCAAGTTTGCCAAGTTTCCTCCGGACTACGTGCCGCTGGGCTTTCAGAAGTGTGCGGCGGAGGTGCGATCGCTAGTGTGGCGAGATGACGATGAGGCAGTGCTGCTGACGCTCACGAACGGCTCTGTTGTCGAGTACACGATTCCGATGGACGGCTCGCTTGAGGCGCTGGCCGACATGCGCAATGCCAGCGACAGCGGGGATGGTATGGCTGCTGGAGAGACAGAAGCAGACACCGGAACTGCCAAGGCGAGCGAGACCTACGAGATAAATCTGGAGAGTCGAACTTTCACAACGCTACAGCGACGACGACCGCTATCGACGAAGGAGTTGCAGGTTCTGGAGGGTCTCAGCGGCACGCCTCAAGCCGAGGAGGCGATCCGTAGCGATTTCTACAGTGGCGATGGCAGCACGACAGCGCTCCAGGCCTGGACGGCATGTTACTACGGGACAGATTCGATCTTGGTGAGCATCAAGAGTCCATTGACTTCGGCAGCGACCGCTTCGACGACGTCGCTCGTACTGTGTCAGTGGGGCAAAGCCTCACCGCTAAAGGAGCTAGCGAGCGAGTCGACAGGCGCCGTTGTGACTCTGGCACTCTCTCTCAGCCGCAAGTACGTGTTGTGTGGACTCGCAAGCGGCAAGTTCCAAGTGCGGACTCACGCGCAACCGCTCGCGTTTCTCACGGGCGAGTTCCACGACGGCACGCACTACAGTGATTCCAACACGAGCGTGGCGCTTTCATTCGACGACTCCTTCCTCGTGACGTGCGGCGCTGATGGAAACCTGAGTCTCGGTCGGCTGCACATGGAGAAGATGGACCTTGCTGCTCGGCTGATGGACGAGAAGTGCGAGAAGCTGCTGGCAGAGGCGACCATTGTGGGCGAGCAGGCACTGGAAAAGCAGAAAGCACAACTGGATGTGCTTCAAAAGGCGGCAGCAGAGGAAGCCAAACAGAATGGTGACGACAGCGGTGGCTCGTCAGCTGCCTCCGGCTCAGGGGCGGCCAACGATCTGGCAGTATTGCCCAGTTTCCAACGAGCGAAGGCGTTTGCAGCGTACATGGAGTCGCAGTTGGAAGGTGCGTCCGCAGAAAACAACGTGGCCAAGGACGAAGAGATCTTCCAGGGTGTTGTACGGCTCGTCAGCGACACAAACAGCACGTTGGGACTGCCGCTGGCGGTCACGCCGTCGTCTGCAGACGAAGTCGGAGGTGCTGTGCTGTCGACGCTGGAAGTTCCCGACATTGCCAACCCGAACGAGGCCTACACAATCGAAGACGCCAAGCGGAAGAGTGAGGCCGACGCGCGTGCCACGTCGACACGGTCGAAGCAAGACCGCACGCGTGACGTGCTCGAGAAGATGCGGCAGCAACTGCAGGAGCTGAAGACACTGGACGCGAGCTATGCCCCCGAGAGCCGTCTGGATGAAGACGAGTGGGAGATCGACTTGGAGTATGGCGATCTGCTGGTGAAACGTGGTGACAACGCGTGCGAAGAAGTGAAGAAAGAGCTCGCGTTTGCAGTGGAACGGGAGGAGCTGCTGCTTCTGAAGATGCGAGAAACGTACGTGAGTCCGTTGGCTGTGGAGCTGCTCACGCTTCGTGCCTTTGAGAGCGGACTGAGCGTGCAGAGCTTCCGCACGCTCAAGATGCCGCCGCTGCTTCAGAAACGGCTGAATGAGATTCACATGACTGACTCGACAACCACCAAGCCCAAGACTCACGCGTCGTCTCAAGTGCTTGTGGCAGGAGCACCAGAGGCAAGCGCGAAGGTTGGCGTGCCGAGACGGCCGTCTGTACTCCATATCATGGCCAAGGATGCCGATCTCGACGAGGCATTCCCACTGAAGGAGGACGAACGCAAGCTCTTGCAGCGAGGCGTCCTCGGCGCGAGTGGATCTCAGTCCATGCCTCCAGGAGCACCTCACGCGGGAGCTTCCGGTGGCGGCCATCATGAGGCCACAGCTACAGGCGTGGCTCCTACAGTTGCTGTGCATGGCTTTGAGGCGCGGAAGCGTTTGCGTGCAGCCCGAAAGGCGCGACTGAGCGAGTGGATGGGCAATAAACCTGGGGAGGACGCGGACGATCCTCGTGACCTCGTGGCCATCGCGTTTGCGCAACGAAACATGGGCGACTACAAGCTCAAGACAGCGCCAAACTACGTGGTTCCCGAGGCGCAGCGTGTCAACACAGCCAAGAAGCGCCGGCAGATGGCACTGCTAGAGGAGCGGATTTACGAGGCCAAGCTTAGTTTCAACGCCAAGATTCTCGAACTGCGCGAATTGAAGCTGCTGTTGATCCAGGAGATGAAGAGCGACCACCACCGCGTCCAGCAACTCCAGCAGAAACTGACGCTCGCAGCAGCGACCATTGTTGCTGCCAGCGACATCAGCAAGACGCTGGAAGTGGATCTGAGTGAGTGGCCCGAGCAGCGAGAGCGTGTGAGTGACGCGGATATCGAGCTCTACCTCAAGGAGAAGCAAGTGCGGCCACACTCGGTTGTCACGGCAGCACCCGCCGCCTCCGATGCTGCAGCGAACGGTGCTGTTGGTCGGCGCCGCAGCAGTGTAAGCATCGCTATTGACGGCAAGGTCGTTGAGACGGAAGACCGGAGTATCGCCGCCGTCTCGCTTCGACTCGGCGGCTCCAATAACGAAAACCATGCCGCCAACCATGCAGAACACGCCACAGCTTTGCGAGTACGCCACCTGGCTATCGATGAAGTGGGCGGAGAGGACTTGGCTCTCGAAACGACCGACAACGGCGGTAAAAAGACACGAGGCGTGGACCCCGACGAGAAGGCGATTCGAGTCTACCTCATGCAGCAGGAGCTGCTGCGGCTTCAGAGGAAGCAGCGAGATGAGATCCGCGCGTTTGACGACGCGATCGCGCACTTGCGGCGTGAGAAGATGCGTCTGGACGTCGTGTTCAAGAAGTGTGAGCTCAAGCTGTTCACTCTACTGAGTGAGCTTGTGCTGTTGGAGCAGTTTGAGAGTCGCGAGAACTTGCTGAGCACGAAGCTGGAGAAGAGTAAGAGCGAGAAGGCGTTCATTGTCGCCGAGATCAACGACATCCAGGAAAGCATGGTGAACAAGCGAAAGGAGGTGGAGGAGTGGAGCAAGCAGGAGAAAGCGATCCAGGCCGAGTTCCTCGTGCTGGTCAACGGCGGCAGTGGCAGCTCGAGCAGTGCGTCGTCACAGCAGCACCCGAGTTTCACTGCTCTTCAGAAGATCTTCAAGAAGAAGATCAAGCGTGCCAAGAAGAAAGTGGTGGGTGTGGTCGGCAAAGACGGTAAGGACGGAGGCGACGGTAGAGACGGAGATCCGAGTCATGATGGTGACGGCGGCAATCGTGAGGACGAAGACGACGAAGAAGATGAAGACGACGAGGACAGCGACTATGACGACAACGATGACGACGATGACGATGACGAAGACGACGTGTGTCCAGCAGGATGCGATCTGCAGCTGTACGAGAAGGTATTGGCGTTGCGTGAAAAGCGTGCTGACGTGGACGATGCGATGAGTGATCTCAACAAAGCGATGGATGAGCTGAAGAAGAGCAACGATCGCCAAGTGGCCAAGCAGCGACAGATCGATAAGGAGCTCCAGGCGACGGAGCAGGACATCCAGGCGTTCCAGAGCGAGAAGCAGATGCGTTTCAACCAGTTGGATATCGTGGTGGCGCTGAGCAAGCAGCAGATCCGATGCCTCGTGCCAAAGAGCTCGACTGGCAACAGTAGTAGAATGAATGGGCGGTGGGAGCTGCCAGAGCAGGCAGCGTCGTGCCTCGTGTTCCCAGTGCAGTCGTTTGACGCTCTCGCAGACCGCATCGAGAGTCTCCAGAAGGAGAACAAGAGTCTGCGGCAGCAGTTCAAAGACCTCCACAAGCAGCAGAACGTCCTGGCCAAGGACAAGAAAGTACAGCAGGAGAAGATCGCTGCGATCCAGCGCAAGTGCGAGCAGCTGCAGCTCCTCAAGTTCGGCCAGTTGGTCGACATCGAGCTGCTCGACAAGGCGTGCGACACGACCCACGTGGGCGAGCTGCAGGCCAAGGTGCGCGCCAAGGAGATGGACGCCGAGCGCGATCTCGCGCGCGTGAAGCAGTCGCAGCAGCAGCTGAAGCGGCAGATCCTCGTGGCCACGGAGCAGAACACGGCGCTGCTGTCGCGGATCGCGGAGCTGAACGCACGACAGCTCGAGCTCGAGAAGGAGCTGAACCACGCGAGCGTGGGCCAGAGCCTGCTGCAGGACGAGTCGGAGCAGATGGAGCGCGAGATGCGCGAGCGTAACAAGCTCGTGAAGATCGTCAAGCTGCAGGCGCGCGAGGTGGACGCGCTCAAGCAGGAGATCGGGCTGCTGCGAGGCAAGGACGGCAAGGTGTACGCGCCGCGAGGGTGAGAAAGGCAACGGATACTGTCAAAATGGATACTTGGATGGCTACATTAATTTGTGAAAACTCAAGAACCTACAGTTTGGTGTTTTCAGTAGGGGAGGGGGTTCAGAGGGAATCTGAAAAGTCCGTAGGATGCGACAAACTGAAAGGTGCTTTTCGGCTTGCGTGATTTATAGGATCTCAGCGTCCCCTAACCCCTGTGTACGGCGTGGATTTTATTCACAAAATGTGCGCGACGGACCAATCAGCGCGTCGAATCTGTAGAATGTGTCAGCTCGGCTGCTAACCCTGATCGCCCATCCAGCGAAGCCCAGTCACACGTCGCCCGTGGCCGAGCCACAATCATTCGCGACTCGCCAATCAGCTGACGTCGCCGTTTGTGGGGTCCAATTCGACCAATGTTGCGGGTGGGTTTGTTAGCGACCCAAGAACCAACGGGTGTTCGGGGCGGATGCGCTTTTGTGGGAGCAGCAGAGCGACCTTGTGGGCGGGCGTCCGCTCCGCTCCGCTCCGCCCCAACCCGTTTGTGTTTGTTGGTTTGTTGGACGGGCACGTTGTTGGTGAGCCAAGCGAGCGAGTCGGCGTGGTGTTGGAGGAGTGGCGGCTCGCGAAAGAAGTCGGCGCGAGGCCCCAAGTGCGACTGTGGACGCAAGCCAAGAGAAGCAGAAGGCTCGGAGCGACTGCGCAGACTACCGGCCAGTAATCCAGCAATCCGGCGACCAATCCAGTGAACAATCCAGAGACCGATCCAGTGTTCAGCGAGACTCGGCCCAATCTGCGAAAACGCCAACGCCGACAGCAAACGCCAACGCCAACGCGACGGCGCTATAACGACCGCCAACGTCGCGGGTGGATGACCGCGCATCAACGGTAACACTTCCCCCAGAGAGAGAGAGAGACGACGACGACGACACCATGCTCCGTAACAAGCGCCCGCGGTCACTGCACAGCGGCGTCACCAGTCGCACGCGCGCCATGAGCGAGGACAACATGGGCGACGACCACCTGCTGCACATGGATCCGAGCCTCATGACTGAGCGCCAGCAGTTGGCGTTCCTACTACGCAAGACGGCGCAGGAGCAGTCGGGCGGTGACTCGCCCGCGGCAAATAGCGAGAGCTCGGACGACGACGCGACGCCGCGCGCGAGCAAGCGCGCCAAGAAGCGGATACCGAGTACGTGGGCTTTTACCATGGCAACATGCATGTGTTTACCGTTGGCTAATTGGATGCGTTTTATGATGATAGATGCCAAGATGTCGCCAGTTGGCGCGCGAAAGAGCGCGAGCGCCACTTCGAATGAAGCCAAGGTGGCCGAGAGCAAGGCGACTCTGACAAGTCGTGCTCGACCGGCGAAGAATTCGCCCAAGCGTGGAGGCCAATTCGACGAGGCGATCAGCGCAGGCAGAAGCTCGCCGCGTTTCCAGCGTGCCACGAAGGCCGCGAGCAAGAACCTCCACGTCACGACGGCGTCTCCAACGGCCTCCGATTCTGAGGAAACCACCGCCGTCGAAGGAGTTTTGGACGTCAAGCAGTCCATCCACAAGCCGAGCCCATCGAGCACAAGCGATATCACGCACATGAGCGTCTTCGACGACCACATCGGCCAGGTCGAGTTCTGGAGCCTGCACTGCGCGCTGTGCTCGCAGTCCACGACGCCGTACGACGCCTGCGAGCCGCTCTTCCTCTGCCAGTCGTGCGACAAGAAGTACCCGACGCAGCGAGCGCTCGGCCGCGTCTAGCGTCGGAGGACTCTAATCCACCCATGATCCAAGCAAGCAGGGCCGTGGCAGTGGCCCCTCGCGTATTTATTGTTTGCCATTTTCATTCTCGCGACCGTTGATCCGAACCCACGTGAACATAATGGAGTTAGCTTTCTTTTCTCTCTTGTCATGTTGGCGCTGAGGGTGTTTACATCGTGGTCCTTTGTTTCGTCTCGCTGGGTTTTGTTGGTGTCGGTTCCGCTGGTGGGACGCCATGCGGATCGGATCGCATCGCCAACATGGAGCGATCACCGGATCCCATCCAGCATTATCCGGAGAGGCTTCCGCACCCTTTCAAATTCAAACTTGATTGGTGAAAATCACGTTTTCACGTGATGTGAGCTCATCATCGACTAGGGCTAGGGGTTGGCACTAAGTTTTCTCATAAATAGGGAAAAGCTCCGGTTTCCGTCGGCTGACCGACAAGAACGTGAAGCTACCTGCTCTCTCAAGGAGCTCTTCTTGAAGGCGACACCACGCACGCAGGCGACGGAGCTCCCTCTCCACGCATCCACAGGCCCACGAAGCGCGCCAACACAGTGTACGGAGGAGGCAGCGAAGATGTCGCGACCGTTCCCCACGGGCAAGCCCTCCGACTACGCTAAGATCAGCAACGACGTGAGTCGAGTTGTGACTTGACTGAGGAGGGAAGCTCGCGCTAATTATCGTCTCTTGTGTGTGGATAAAGCAGCCTGATGACGGTGAAGACGACTATGTGCGTCGCGAGCGCACGCAGCAGCAGGTATGGGGACTTGAGCTGTGTTGATTGTGGAGATGTGTGGGCTGATGATGATGACGATACGATGGCGGTGATGCAGGTGGAGCGCCAGAAGCAGGATGAGAGTCTGGACCAGCTCCACGTCGCGGTGAAGCGGTTAGGCGACATGAGCCAGTCGATCAGCACGGAGCTCGAGTCGCAGAATGCGTACGTGGCCACCAAGAGGGAGTGAAGGAGACGGCAGGGGAACTGATAGTCGGTGTCTGTGGTTTACTTTAGAATGCTTGACGATCTGAGCGACGACACGGACAAGGCCAAGGACGCACTGGAAGTCGTGACCAAGAAGACGCAGGAGTTGATCAAACAGTCTGGTGGGTGCAGAATGCAGTTGAAGTCGTCCTAGGGCCAATGCCACTGACGCTGTGTTGCATGATGATGAGCAGGCGGCATGAAGAACTTCATCGTGATCATCGTGCTGGTTTTCATTCTGCTCATACTCACATATCTGGTCATCATGACCTAGCGACCCTACCGATATCATAGACCTACTCGAGCAATACAAGTATTATTTTGGCTCCGTATGCTGCCGCACCTGGAAGCTCTTCTTCTCTCTCTCTCTCTCAGCCCTTGGACGCACTGGAATGACGACGAGCTTGTCGATCGCCCTGAGGTCTCCGCTAGGGATCGACTGATAAATGCCGAAGAACTGGGGCTCTTTATACAATGACGAGTCTGGCGTGTCGTTGCGTTCGCTGGTCTGGAAGTCGCACGTCGACGGCTTGGCGGATGGAATGCGATG
This sequence comes from Pythium sukuiense, assembly GCA_023334995.1. NCBI lineage: Eukaryota > Oomycota > Peronosporomycetes > Pythiales > Pythiaceae > Pythium > Pythium sukuiense. The sequence continues at coordinate 21,024 of JAADVL010000347.1, forward strand.
GATAGCACGGCGGGGAATATAAACAAAATGGGCTGGCGGATGGATGGATGGATGGATGGATGGATGATGGATGGATACACAAGAAGCGGCGGCTCACACGAGCCCCAGTGCACGCTGCGTGGGGTATTTCCGATCGCACGTCGGGCACAGGAACAGCGCTTCCAGCGGCATGTCGAAGGGCGAGTTTGTGCGGCAGCACAGCGCGCATTGCGTGGTCCACACGTCGCCGACGTGGTCCTCAAAGACCTGCATGTGGCTCAAGTCGTTCGTGCTGGACGGACTGGTCTTCTCGCGCGCCTTGGCGCTCTCCTTGGCCTTCACTCGCTCCTTCACGGCCTCACTTGCGTCCTCCACCACAGTCTTCACCCTCAGATTCTTCATGGCGATCGCGTCACCAGATTCGCTTTTCCCCGGATTCCGCAGGTGGTCCAGGCCTCCTTTCGCCGCCGTCTCCAGCAGACGCTTGAGATCTGCCGGCATCTCCTCTCCAGGCGCGAGTTTAATCGCGTTCTTCGGTGGGCGACCGCGGCCACAGTAGAACACCAGACTGCCCGGGTTCTTGAGCGCGGCCGCGATCATCTCCTCTCGCGTGGCGGCCGGCGGGCTCTTGGGCGACGTCTTAGACGCCGCGCTCGCGCGTGGCACTGGAGCCACTCGCCTGGGTTTCTTCTGCGTCCTCCGCGGCGCGTCGTTGTCGTCGCTTTCGCTGTCGGAGTCCGAGGATGACGAGGAATCGGACGCCGAGGAGCCGCCGTGGCCGTTCTCCTGGGCCGTTTTCCGCAGGAGGAACGCGAGCTGCTGGCGCTCGGTCATGAGACTCGGGTCCATGTGCATGAGGAAGTCGTCGCTGGCGCTGTCGCCGCCGGTGGCCATTCCCATGGCGCTACGCGTGCGCTTCGAGCGAGTCGCCATTTCCGATTCAGCGCGTTGCGTGTTTGTTGGTAGATGATGGATGGATAGACTGGGAAACGTTGGTGTTGGCGTTGGTGATGTTGGGGATTTTTATCAGCCAGCGAGGCGTGAGTTTTTGTTGGCGCTTTTCAAACGTTCCGCCTTGCTTCGCTTGCCGCTCTGATCGTTCTTCTTTTTCCCATGCGTTTGCCAGCCTCTCTTGCTGTTACCACTTGCTTGTCTCGTTACTACGGTAGGTACGGCTTCCCGAACCCGGACAAAACCACACAGTCACACAAAAACACTCCAAAAACATGCAAAACACCTCGCTCTGAAATTTACTCTACGGTAGATCGGCCCCAACACCCACAATCCCGACTGAGGTTTTACCGATTTCATCGGGTTTTGTTTCCCTTTTTTTCAGTCCAAATTCCGAAGTTCGAACCGCGTTTTGTGGGGTCAGCACTGCGGGACTGCAGCACATCACGTCGGATATTTCTGGAAGGACAGACAGGCCACTGGATCGGATCTTGATGGATGAGCTCCACAACAACAACCAGCGGGAGCCCAAGCCCTTGCTTGCCACACTTGAACATCAGTCTGAGTCTCCGGTCAGTCGGTCTGGAGTCTAGATTCCAGCTCGGTGAAGTTAGAATCCAGAGCGAGTCTGCCGTGAATCCAGTTGCTGATCAGCAACCTACAGAATCTATCCTACAAACAGAGGGCCGTACTGTGCGTGTTTCTACTAAGTACGACGGACGACTTCAACAACATCAAATGGACCAGAGTGATGGTCTCCTCGTCCAGTTGGCGTATCAATCGACGTGAGCAGCGCAAACTCATGGAGCTCTTTCAGCAACAGAGTGAGAAAGTGCAGCGCTTCAACATGTATCGGAAAGTCCGTCATGAACCCTGTTCTTTGAACTGCGGATAGTGCCTACGTTACGAAGCGTAGTTGTTCCAGATTGCATCGCCATGCTGTTCTCAGAGAGCCTTGTCTACAATAGCGATATGAGTGCCAAGTAAGACGGAATCCCCGAATTAGCAGGCACAATCAACCGGACGATGTTCCTCTAGGGTACTTTCCGCTCTATTAATTGGATGGTGATGACTCTGCATCCACAAGCCGGTGGGGGCCACTGGCCTCGTGAAAGTATTCGCTGCATTGCAGTCCCGAGGAAGCGGGCGAATCGCAATGACACACTCCTACCCACGTACAGGCTGGGAATATATTCCACTGGGAACATATTCCACCCTGCTCATCCTGACGCATGAGGCCAGCGAAGGCGCTATCCGGGTGGGCATGCGTGAGACGAGAGCACTTGCAGATTAGAGCGGGCAAGACATTCCATTTTCGCACTGCACATGAGCCACAAACACTTGATATATAAGCGATACACCGAGGAATCGTCGTGAATGCAAGCGTTTGAGGAATCGCCGCCCGAGCAATGCTAACGAGCTGCATCTCCAGGCTTCGTTACAACGGGCAGACGCACGGAGTCGATGGACGGGTCCTCGGACCGCCATGCACTTCCCCCTAGACGCAGGATACTGTAGTGCAGTCGACGCACAGAGATGACTCTCGGAGCTCGAGCTGTACTAGGCGTGGACTGCGAAGAAATCATCTGACACTCGAAGCGTATCCGTCCTGCGCCAGGGAACGAGCACTCCCTCCGATGGAAGCGTACGGAGGCGCAGCAAATTCAGGCTCGCCTGGCGCCGCTCTGGCTCGAGTCTGGTCTCATCAGACGCACCTCGGCCTCTCACACTGAGCGCCTCCGCCTTGAGTGGGCTTCTTCCGTCTCGACAAGCTCTGCGCTCTGTTGACGTTCGGCGGCGTTCACCACGTCACAGGCCCATGGCAACTTGCCGTTGGCGCAATCTGTGGCTTCTGGAACAATCCACTCTGTTCAAAACACTATTTTTTTAATACTTTTCTCATTCAATTTCCTAGTAAATTGTTTAAAACACCTGTGTTTCCATCGCTTTCGAATGTTCGTGTCACTCTCACGGGGGAGGATCGGCTGCTGGTGGTGGTGTGGCTCGCTCATCCGCACATCCATTTTGGCTGCCTCACCACCACACGACCCCACATCACCATGGTGCGTACGAATCCCTTCTTCTCTCTCCTGCTTCCGTCCCTGCAGCGCCCCCAACGCCACTAGCGCATGTAGAGACAGAGTGGAGACGTGCTGCATGACTCTATGAGTTCAGTTAGCTGACTTGTGTGGCTGCAAATGGCCTGGTGATCACAGAGCTCCCTCCGCAAGTTGATTCCTTTCGGCAACCGCGTGCTCGTCAAGCGCGCTGAGGTCGTCGCCAAGGTGCGTCTGCTATCCCCCTTGTAGTCCTCTATCTCCTTCTCCGGCTAGATGCTGATGGTGCGATTTGTGTGTGAATGAATGCAGACGGCCAGCGGCATCTACCTCCCAGACGCCGACCAGCAGAAGCAGAACGAAGGCGAGGTCGTGGCCGTCGGCCCTGGCTTCCGCAACGCCAAGGGCGAGCTCGTGCCAGTCCAGGCCGCCGTCGGCGACAAGGTGCTGCTGCCAGAGTACGGCGGAAGCATCGTCAAGCTCGACAACAAGGAGTACCACCTCTTCCGCGACGACGACATCCTCGGCAAGCTTGAATAGACGCTTCATCTCCATGGAGCCTGAGTACCTACCACCCAGTCAGCCCACACTGCCAGTGATGCAATGCCTCGTGCCTGGGCCGCGACAGTTTTGAACTCGCTCAGAAGTGTGAGCTGCCCGTGCTGCGTCGCTCGGCTTCTGTGTTAAAATCGCCATAAAAATCCTATGTAAGCCATTCGACATGACGTCAAGACCAGAAGTACTGTGGATGATCAATGCGGGTGATAATTATGGTGTGGTATTTGACTTCGGTGTAAGGATGACCTGTAGGCTCTCACAGCGCCTCCGTGGACGCTGGTTTGACGAGACCGCCCTGCGGTTGCTTCACGACTTTGCCGCCGACGAAGATTGACTCAATGTTGCGGTCGTCGCCGAGGAAAAGGAACTTTTGGAAGGCGTGGAGGACGTCCTGAGCGTCAGTTTCGTCTTCCGTGGCGTCCAGCGGGCCGTTCTCTGCGTAGGGATCCACGACGAGAGCGTCGAACTCCTTACCGGCCACGAAGTTGCCCACCTTGTCACCGAGACCGATGGCCTCGGCACTTCCAACCGTCGCCAAGTGGAAGGCCTCGGCGTACGAGAGGGCATCGTAGACCTTGTGCTCGTCTCCGTCTTCCTTAGCACTGCTGTTGCCGATGGAGACCATCTTGGAAGCAATCACGGCCTGGCGAATGGCGTCCAGCATCGACGGCGAGTAGCCACCTGAGACGTCCGTGCCCAGGCCGACCTTGAGGCCTTCCTTGATCATGCGTCGCACGTTGAGCATGCCGCTGCTGAGCGAGAAGTTGGAGTTGGGGCAGTGGATGATGCCCGAGCCACGAGTGCGAAGCACGTCACGCTCTCCCTTGGAGCACCAGATGCAGTGCGCCATGTACGACCGGTCGTGGAGCAGGCCGTGGTGGTCATACACGTCTGTGTACGTCTCGCACTCGGGGTGCATGCTCTTGACCCACTCGACCTCGGCCGAGTTTTCTGACAAGTGCGACTGCACTGGCAGCTTCGGCTCATGCTCACGGGAGATGTCGCTGAGCGCGCGCATGAGCGGCGACGACGTGCTGGGCACAAAGCGCGGCGTGATCACCGGCGTGAGCAGGTCGTTCTTCTTGTTGAGCACATAGTCGACGAACTCGCGCGTGTGCTGGATGGACGTCGCTGTGTCTTCCGTGAGCTCGGGCGTGGCATTGCGGTCCATGTTGACCTTGCCGATGTAGCCACGCTGGCCGACGTCGGCGATGATGTCCGTGAGCACCTTGCAGGCCTCTAGGTGGATCGTGGCGAAGTACGAGCACGTGGTCGTGCCGCTGTAGAGATGGCGCTTCACAGCCTTGGAGTAGACGGCCTTGGCGTACTTAGCATCCGCAAAGCGGGCTTCGTATGGGAACGTGTACGTCTGCAGCCAGTCGAGCAGCGGCAAGTGCATGCCGACGCCGACGAACGAGTGCTGCGGCGCGTGCGCGTGGCCGTCGACGAAGCCCGGTACGAGCAGGCGCTCACCCAGGTCCACGAGCTCGTCGTACTGCACGTCGCTCAGCGTCTGCTTGGAGAGGTCGGCCACGTACACGATGCGGCCGCGCTGGTCGACGCCCACGACGCCCGGCGTGAGCAGCTCGAGCTGGTTGAGCGCCACCGAGTGGACGACGTTGGCCTTGTAGGCCGTGATGCGGGAGGCCACGCGACACATCATGGAGAGGAAGGGGGCTGGGAGGGCGAGTGGCGGCAGCGAGACGTCTTGGGAAATGAATGAGTCGGAGGCCCCGTGCGTGGAGGGCGGAGGGCGGGCAGCGTCAGTCGTGAATGCGAGGACTTCAAGGTGGCGGCCATTCGCATTCACATTCAGCAGACGGATCATGTTGCAGAGCCGCTGGTGCGAGGAGTGACGCTCGCATTCACAGGAGGTACGGGCCAATCAGAAAACAGGATCAGCGCAAGAAGTGATTTGATTGGCTGATTATCGGAGAAGTCAGCTCAGCTGCATGGTCGTGAGCGGTATCGCATTTCGCAGGGGAAGAAGGGTCGTGGGTGGGGTGGACCACACCTTCTGAGCCCCATGGACTCTTGGTGGTGTCGGCGACCGCGGGCTCGCTCATCCCTCCTGCTGACGTAGCGCGGAGGTGTCCATTGGTGCGCAACGCTTCGTGACAGAGCTGCAGACAACCTTAAGCTCTCTAGTCTCGAGAGCTTGGGGTCCAGACGAGTATGGGAGCCAGTGAGCTCATGCAGGCAATGAAGCTCAGTGAGATCAATCCAGTGGTCTAAGACTGTTCTTAGTTCGACCCAACTGCAACATCAACCCATGCGAGCATCATTCACGGAAAGGCATCGATGCTCGGCGTGATTGGTGGTTATCTTTGACTGATCGTGGGAATTCTCGCCTCCGCCGGCGAACATTACCGCTCCCAATGGGAGCGGTAATGGGAGTCCCATGGGTTGTGTTGTCTTGTGTGAAAAGCAAAGGCCCTGTCATCATGAAGCTGCTTTCCGCACCCCAAACAGATCCAAACACGCTCCATCCCAGCTGGTCGAAAGAACAAAATGAAACGAAACGGGACCGCGACGCACCCAAGCTTCCGTAATTTACGGTCTCCGTTTACTTCTGTGACACATAACCCAGGTTTTCCCAAAATTTCAGAATCCCCGCCGCAAGTGTCTTCCAGAAACAGAGCGCCGAGAAGGTTTCGTTCCCGAATTTAACCCTCCCTACGGAAATCTAAAAGTGCCAGTCAGTCCGGTCAGTTGTTCCCTTGGAGAGAAAGCGAGAGAAAACAAACAACCACACCAACAAAAGCCAGCCAGCCACAAAGGGAAAAGCCCCCGCCGACGAGCAGCTCCTGTGTTATTGATCGCATTGGTCTCCACGCCTGTCTATCTGGGGAGATCCGATCGCCGCCGCCTTCTTCTATCCGTATTCCCCCCTGCTCTCCGACCACGTAGTGACCGTGGGTGAGCTTCCGAGGCCGCGTGGACGTCTGGACTGTGTGTGGGGAGAGTAGAAGCCAGGACGCCATCCCCTCCGCCACGGCAGACTCAGCACCTGGGCGGATGGGATAAGCCGTGCCTTCCAGCAGCGACGCGGACGACACCATCTTCCTTCTCACGATGATCGCGCCGACCAACAAGCCCACGCTCGTGCAGTGGGAGCACCTGTCGTTTGTGATCATGGACGCGCCGAACGACAGCAACCTCCATCTCTACCTCAAGGAGCTCAAGAAGCACAACGTCACGGACCTCGTGCGCGCCTGCGAGGTCACGTACCAGTGCACGCCCGTGCAGGCCGCCGGCATCCGCGTGCACGAGCTCGAGTTCCCCGACGGAGAGCCGCCCGACGGACATATCCTCGACCAGTGGCTCGACCTCGTCTCGGACGCCTTCAAGGACAACAAGCCCGACGCCAAGGCCAACAAATCCATCGCCGTGCACTGCGTCGCCGGCCTCGGACGGTGCGTTTCTCCTCTCTCTTCCCCTGCTTTAGTTATTGGCGGTAGATCGCTCACTGTGTGGTGTGGTGGTGATAAACAGCGCGCCTGTGCTGGTGGCGATCGCGCTCATTGAGTTTGGCTTGGACCCGATCAACGCCGTGGAACATATCCGCAAGTACCGACGCGGCGCGATCAACCTGCGCCAGCTCAAGTACCTCGAGAAGTACGAGCCACGCCGCGGCGCCAAGGCCAAGTGCGCCATCATGTAGGCGGCGTGTACTGCGAGTAGACATCAGAAATGGAGAAAACCAGGCGCATCAGTCGACTAGCGGCGGCGCGCTTCGAGAAAGAGGCTCCGAACGGAACGGAGCTTCTCTGCATAGACAACAAACACCCAGCCCAACCCAGCCAACTGACGAGCCGATCAGTGGCATGGCAACGGCGACGCACGGGCCAAAAGGGCACGACAGACACACACAGCGTTCGCGTACTGTAATAGATTTCGATATTCTTCCTGTTTGCCTCGCTTCTCAGTGATGTTCTCCAATGCCAGCAGCAGCGACGACGACATCACTTCCGGCAGTCGATGGTCACATCACGTCACACATCGACGCGCGTCTCAGAAACCCACTCTAGCGTCGAGCCAAGCTCAGGATACTGCACACTTCAATCAAACTCCCTGCAAGCGACGAGAACGCGAAGGACCCCGTCGCTCAGCATCGAATAGAACCACGGCAAACCCTACAATCCTGCAACATCCACATTCCGGAAATCGGGACAGACTTACCGGTGGCCATTTCCGATTCCACGACTCACAACCACCCACAAGACCGTGGCACAGGTGCCGATGCCATATTTCAGGGATATGATGGGCAGGCTGAGGAAACTCCACTGCGGTTCGCCCTGGTTCAAGTTGTACGTCGCCAAGTCGCGTGGAGACTCGCACGAACCGTGGCTCCAGACGACTCACGAAGACTACGAGGCGCTAACAAGATACGACCCACAAACTGCAGCCGCGTACTTCACGGAAGACACGGAGATGGATGCATTTGATCGACTGTCGGACTACTTCCCCACGCAGCCCGACGACCACGCCCAGACCGTCCACGTGCTCTTGCGCGTACCGACAACGGCGGAGTTGGAGGAATACTATCGGCGATTGAGAGGCATCCAGCAATGCGTTTGCTCTCGCGGAGCTGCACGATGGATTGTGCGATTTGTTGTTTTGTTGGGCTGATCCTCCGCACAGAATGGTCTTTGAGTCGGCTTGTCGACGTCGTGAGCAGTCCATTGGATTCGTGGAGGTCGTGGCTGACGCCCGCGGAAGAAGAGGAGGAAAAGATGAAGACGAAGACGGTGTAGCGGCCTGCTTGGCAGGTGTGAGCGTGAGTCAGTCCATCGAAGTGCCTTGTTGACAGCGATTAGAAAAGCAAGAACGTATGGTGCGTTGTCGCTGCCTTCATTGAGAAGAGCGTTTCGTTTGGCAGACTATGATACGGGTACGCCTGCTGTGGTCCGTTTATCACGTGTGAGCAAGCCGCCGTCGTCGTGCTCTCACTCATGGGGAAGTGTTGATTTTATTTATTTTATAATACTTTGTTACTGTGTTCGAGAAGCTCCTCGTCATACAGATATGATATACGCACCTGTCTGTTGCAGGCTGTGGCGGTATCGCTCATGATCAGAAGAAATGTACTTCGGGAATGTCCAATGGGGACTGGAGATCTGCGAGACCAGCCAATCAACGATCTTTCTCATCTTTGATTGGTTCATATTATCAGTGGAAACACATCGGCGCGCGTCTCAGAAACCACAGCGCACTTCAATCAAACTCCCTGCAGGAGAAAGCAACCGACGAGAACGCGAAGGAAGCAGCTAGCCACGACAAACCCCACGCCCAATCCCACCGATGTCAACGGACGAGCGGATGCGCAGCGTTTTCTCCTTCCGCGCGGCGACAGCGTTGGTGAGTCGACGACTGATCTGTTTGCACAGTTGATCTCAGGCATGCAAACTTCATACTGATTGCGTTGCGGTATGATAGGTGGACGAATACTTGTCGTCCATTCAGGTCGACGAAGAAACCCCGGCCTTCCTCTTCGACTGGCAGCTAGACAACCTCACTGCGTTTGTGGCTGCTGCCAACGCCTTGAACGCCGCTGACGCCCCTCAGTGGATGTGAACGCGACCGCCACACATCACGACCTGGTCGTTCGTGGACGAATTTGTTGGTGGATTCCATACGCGAGAAGACCCAGTGGCTGGCGGTCGCTTTGGGAACGTGGTGCTGGCGCCGAACACCGTATCGCAGTTTGCCGGCGTTGTGTGGATCCTTAGCTCCCTTGAGTGCGACCCATTCTTGCAGGCTGCTGCGCAGGCGGCATTCCCGGTCATCGACAGTCCTGAGCGGTTCCTTGCCGTGACGTACAACACCATTGACACCAGGGTACAGAGATATGTGCCCAACGCCATGCGCGCACCATTTCTGCGAGATGGTCACCCGCTGCGTCAGCTCTTCCTCTGACGCGCTGCCATCTTTGCACGCATTTAGCTCGCTGCGAGTGTGCGAAGTGCCGAGGCGGCTGTTCTCATTACGAAATGAACAAGCGAGTGCGCCGTAACCGTAGTTGTGAATTCGTGTCGACTCCGATGTGATCAAAGTGGATGTGAGTGAGGACTCGCACGTATGAAAGACAACACATCCGTTGTGTCATACGTTTCGCCATTGTCCTTGTTTGTGCACCATTCTACAGTTGAGCCGCGCGTGTGGATAGCACGTCCTGGATGGCAAGGACCTCGAGATCCGCGGCCACACGGCGTTCCTGACGTTCGCGTCCAAGTTTTTCGACTAGAAACGAGCGGCGCGAGTGCCAAAAATGTATTTTTTGTTGATACGAACCGACTGAATAGAGCAATCCATGCATGAAC
>JAADVL010000348.1:0-30783 GCA_023334995.1 Pythium sukuiense
CGGACTCAACGACCTCCGCTGGCTCTGCTGGCGTCGCCGCCACAGGCTCCGCGACGACTTCCACAGCCTCGACGACCGCCTCGGTAGCTGGCGGCACGCTCTCGTCGCCTTCGCTCGATGTCACCACGACCTCCGGTGTCGCCACAGCTTCCTCCGACGAGACGTTCGTCGACGATAAATGCTCGTCTTGCGCAATCTCTCGTTGAAAATTCAAGACCTTGATTTCTGAGTCCAGTGTGTCGTTCTCGAAATCGCGCTCATATTCAGCATGATCCTTGGACTCGCTGTCATCAGGCTCAAAGTCGTTTTGGTCCGAGTATTTATCTTTCCGATCTGGTTTCCCGTCCGAGTGGTGGAAGTCTTGACCGGGTGCTCTTCCGAAATCGTCATCATGATACTCAGTGTCATGGTCATGCGTCTGCTGGTCGGGACTTTCGTCAACTTCCTCGGTGTCTGGTGCATCATCATCTACCAACTTTTCGTCAGCAGGAAGCCGATTCTTGTCAGATGAACCTTTGTGGTCGCTCCCGTATTCTTCAGGCTCACTCTTGGCTTCACATAAATCATCGACGGCTTCCTTGTTACCCTCTGCACCGTCGAAGACTTCGTCGTCGTAGGTGTTTTCAACCTCTGCCTTGTTGCTACCCACAGTATTGACAAGCTTCTCGTCTTGTTCAGTCCAATCGAGATCGTAATCCGGTTCATCTTCATGCTTAGAGGCAGCTTCCGACACCGCAACGCCTCTTGACTCAGCTGATTTTGCGGCCGAGACTTCTGCATCATCGTCGAACTCGGCTGCGTATTCGATATCATCGTCCTCGGCCTTTGCAGCAAAACGTGGCAGGTGGTTTTCCTCGGTCATCTTGACATCGTCGCTGTAGGTCTCCATTTCTCCGGTGGTTGCGTCAGTTTCAAACTCTGCTTCGTCATATTCCGAGGTAGTAGAAGCGAGCTCCAAATCTGAACGAGCCGTCTTTGGCCGGGCCACCGCATCTTCAGTCGCCACAACGTTTGCAGGTTCTGTCGTCTGGATATCCAACAACGTGCCGCCATCCTTCATTCCCACACTATCGTCGGACGCAACATCCTCTGCTAATGTGGCGTCGGCAACTACAGGCGTAACTGCAGAGAGTTTGCTCACGTCAGCAATTTCCACGGCGTCCACGGTATTCAAGGTCTCAGAAACCCCATCAGCTTCGGCACCGGCAGAGTCCAAAGTGTCAGCAGTTTCCACTGTCTCCATGGTGTTCGTGGTCTCAGTGGCTTCAACTTCAGATGTCACTTCTGCAGTCCCAGCAATCTCTGACGCGTCTGCATTCTTCTCCGTCGACGCTTCTGCCAGCTCCTCTGTTGTAACAGTTGTCAGCACAGCGTCGGCCGCTTCCACCGGATCCACGACCTCGCTCTCATGGACGGTCTCGGTCGCTTCAACGGCTTCAACAGGTTCATCAGACTGAATCGTGTCAATGGCTTCGACCGATTCCACGGTTTCCACGGCCTCAGCAATGATTTCGGCGACGCCCGCTGTAATACCCACTGCATGAACATTCTCGTCTGATGCGAGCGGATCAACCGCCGCGACATCCTCAGAAGAATCGTCGTTTCTGGGTTCTGACGCGAATACTTCAGAGACCGTATCTGCGACCTCGACCTTCGTTGGCTCCGATGCCACCTTCACCGCATCTATGGCATCGTCGGACGTCGGTAACACTCTCTCATTTCCTGCTGTGGCAACGACTATAGTCTCAAGCGCCTCCGTCACTTCTTCCAACCCAACTTCTTGAAGCAAAGACGACGTCGAACTCTCGGCCGAAACCTCAGCAGCCTCAACAGTTGGTGCAGCGTCGACAACCTCAATGGCTACCGTGGCCTCCACAGTTTCCTCGGTATCGGTCGTGATCTCCGTGCTCTCCATGTCTTCAACTTCTGCCGTCAAGGTCTCCACCACGGTGTCCACAACAGTTTCAACATCCACGCTCGCCTCGCCCTGCACGGCAGCAGACTCGACTGACTCAGCAACCTCAGTAGACTCGACTGACTCAGCAACCTCAACGGCTTCGACTGGCTCAACTCGCTCAATGATGTCGACAGCCTCAACGGCCTCAACTGCCCCGACAGCCTCGTCGACTCCCTCCGTAGGCGGCGGCATGCTCTCGTCACCGCCGCTCGATGCAAGCACTCCCTCCGGCGTCTCGACCATTTCCTCCGACTCGACTTCACCCACGTTCGCGACCGCCTCAACTACCTGGAGAGCCGCTTCAGTCTCCACACACTCTGCGGAGACCTCCACTACGCTCAGGTCGTCAACGTCAGAGGCTCCAGTGACCACTGTCTCCGTTGCCTTGACATCTTTAACTTCGACTATCGAGTGAGTGGTCTCAGCGACAGCCCCGTCACTCTCCGCACTCGCAATAGTCTGGAGATGGTTGACTTTATCGACAGGATCCGCAGCCTCATCCAACAGTCCCCCCTTGTTTCCGACGAGATACTTGTCCTCGCTGGTCGCGACTCCTCCAACAGACAATCCAACTGCGGCTGCCGTGACTCCAAGAGCAACCATAGTGGCGAGAGCCCCATCGGCACGTGAGTCTGCGTCTTTGATGTGATCGGGTGTAGCATCCGATGGACAAACTGAGTCAGCTGTGCTCAATGGCTTAGGATCCTCAGCATCATGTCCATCCTCTTCTCCAATAGACAAAAGCAGTTGGCTCGGCCGCCGCAGCTTCGTGATATGAATGATTGCCGCTTGCATGGATATCCCGATCATCCCATGGACTGCTCTGCGAATCGCGATCGACATCTGCACGGGAAGGAGATCGTCATCGACATTGCTCTCGCTGTCCCTCGATTCATCTTCGCACTCTTTCGCTGAAGACGACTGGGAATCAGCGAACTTGGGCTCGCTTTCGAGCTCGCCGACCGTTGACGATTCTCGTCTGCTTATTTCCTCGATCAACTTGGAAGTCGTGATGCCAATCATTGCGTCCACGGTTTTTCTGATCGCAATAGCCATTTCGACGGAGACGGATTCGTCACAATTGGTGCTGTCGACCGCCACTTCAGCAGATTTCAGCCCTTCCGAGCGGTTTCCTTCCACCTCAAACGAATCAGGGTTATCCGCATCGGCGTCTTCGGATGCTGAAGATACTATGCTTGACACCATGGCGTCTGGTTCTGCACACGGAGTCAAATCAGAGGTAGAGTCTTGCTCGAGTGGGCTTCTGCTCGTGGCGGCGAGAACGTTCTCGACCGCCGCACCAATAATTCCGGTCACAGCCCATCGAACACCGATCGCGAGTGGAATTGATACCTGGGAAGCAAGGTCTTCATCCGACGCTTCTCTGGTGGCAGGCGAACCAATCGGCGTCGTCGTTGCTTGTGGGGCTTCGTCTTCGCGTGCAGACTTCAAGTGAGATATCGCTACCTCGATAGCATCTGCAACTGTTTCTCTCGACACCGATGATGAAGGATCGATGATATGCACCAACGACTCCTCGCCGATCACGTCGTCACCATGGCCGTCGCTGCAAGACGATTGGTTGCGAAGCTGGGCAACTAGATTTCCTAGTGTGCTGGCAACAATCGCGGAAACCGTTTGACGGATAGCTATTGCCATTTGCACTGAGACGGAATCGACTCCTTCATCGCACTCGGGGACAACAGCGGGCTCCACAGCACTTGGTTTTGGAAGACTCGAGGCATGGGTACTAACTTGCTTAACCTGGTCCGGATCGCCGTCGCCGAGAGATGGCTGCTGGTGCAATTTTGAATGCCTATGCTCAAGTGTCATCACAGACACATTCTCCAGCGAGTTTGAGATAATCCCGGAGACCGTTTGATGGATAGCGATCGCCATCTGAACTGAGACGGATGCATCGGAGAGGAGTTCTTCGTCTTTTTCACCATCTTGTAAATAAAGAGGGGTGAGCTCATCTCGTCCAGCAGATGCACCGAAATTGGTGCCTTTGCCTTCGTCGAGGGCCTCGTCACCACGAGATGGTGAATGAAGTGATGGTCTTCGTGCAGCTGCCGCGTGCTCAAGAGATACTGATATGATGCCATTCACTGTCCGTCGAATCGCGATTGCCATCGCCACAGGAAGTTCGGTGTCACGTGCTGGTGCCTCTTCCGATGCATCAGATTTGTCGACTGTTGTGGGTACTCTTTGATCCTCTGCAGGCTCGTCGGGTTCTGAACCGCCGACAACAACTTTGAGCGCATCACGAACAACAGCGCTCACACACTCACTCGACACCACGCAACGCATCACATCTTCCAACGACTCGACAATCACATCCGGGACCAGCTTCTCCATCGTCACCTCGCCCTTCTCAACACGTACTCGCTCGACTCCACTCGCCGCCTTTTCTCGCATCGCAGTCAACACGCCCTCAAGCGAAAAACCGATGATACCATCGACACACTGTCGGATGGCAATCGCCATTGGCACCCTGCATTCAATCCCATCGGAAGACTCGTCACACAGCTTGGTCTCGATCGACTTCTCAGAGACAACGTCGGACTTGACGAATTCTTCGGCACCATCGTCCTTCAATCCGATGCCTTCTTCAGATGAGCCCAATGTCCGGAGTTTCGACGCCGCTTCACTTAACGATGATGCGATGATGGTACTGACAGCGGCAGTTATAGCAACTGAAGTGTCATCCAGTATTCGTGGCGATCGCGGAGTTCCTGCTTGATTGTTCGTCTCGATAGCTTCGCGTGCAGGTGGTGGTGCATCAGCGCGGACGCGATCGAGAATTTGCTCCATTGACATAGCGACAACAGTCGCCACAACCTTTCGAATCTCCAGCGCCATAGGAACTGATAGCATCTCTGGCTCCACTGCGGCTTGGTGGTCACCCTCAGAAAGCCCATCACGAGGTGAAGATCTGGCTGACATGCCCGCGTTACCGTCTCCGCAACTCCCCCGCGGCGTAAGTCCAGATTGATTTGAGAGCGCAACTTGGTCCGCAGTTGAGTTCATCAGCGTTTGGATCAAAGCATCCGGGGACGCCAGAAGGTTGACGACGTTCTGCAAAGCCGCAACGACGATAGCATTGGTAGCTTGACCAGCAGCGATCGATGCAAACACAGACACGCCTGAATCCTCCTCGACAGCGTCTTCGATCGGGTCTTGATCCATCTCATCTGGTCGTTCCACTTTGAATCCATCGCGAAGAGGGAGATCGGATTCTTTCGGCGACGTAGCGATGTAGTGCATTTCCGAAAGCGCCTGCTCGATTCCCGCCGCTGCAACATAAGCGGAAGTTTCGCGAAAAGCGGACAAGTCGATGGAGGTGTCTGGCGTTTTCGTGTCTGGCGTCTGGGCGGTATCGCCGATGTCCTCAAGAGACGCACATTGGTCCGGGATCTCAAATGATTCTTCAAGGTAGCGCGGATTCACATCGTCGTCGACCTTAATATCTTCAGGAGTAACCATGGCAACCGTGTCCTCATCATGAGCAGCCAGAAGTTTTGATCCACTCTGATCTTCTCCAACCAACGAGGTATTCTCACCACTGGTTACCTTCATCTCATCCGCCACGACACCTGCACACACCGCTGCCCCCTCCTCAGCCGTTAGCACATCCGTCGTGCTCGATTCGTCAGCATCGTTAGCTGTTGCAGGAATATCGCTGTCCTCAGGCACTGGCGGAGCCGACTCGGTCGTTTCTTCTTGGTCTGGAAACGCAAGCATTTCAACTTCATCCGCGACTTCCTTAGTTTCGCTGAGCACATCCTGGATTGAATTGTCTATCCGGGCTGATTCCGGCTCGATGTCTTCAGGTACGACAGGTGCGAGTTCTTGGTCGCTTTCCGGTGCGGAAATAACGACTGACTCCTCCTTCTGCGCTTGAGGTGGTGCCATCTGAATCTCCTCCGGGACAACTTCATCGTTCATCACATTGACTGGCAGCAACGGAGCTGGCGAGACACTGGGAGGTTCCTCCTTCACAAGCTGTTCCGGAGTAGTCATCTGCTCGAGGGGAGGAGTTGTGTCCAACGATGCAGGCGCAGCTTCTTGAGTGACGGGAGAGGCGAAAAACGTTTCGGTCAGCTCAATTTGGGCGATTGCCTCATCGTTGGCTGAAGTCACTGCTGCTGAACGCGCACTCGGCAGTTTTTCTGGGCCGAGCTTCGAGCGAGAACTTGGAAGAGGATCTGAGGACACATCAAACACGAATGGGACGCGTGCGTTCAGATCCGGTAGAGTTGACGACGATGGAGCGCCAGACCCTGGAGCAGTCACAAGCAGGTCGCCAACACTAACTTGCGAGCGAACGCCAGGGTCCTTGCGTTGAGTCGACGATGAACGAGTATCCTTGTAACCACCCGACTTGGCTCTTGGAGACGTCTTTCGTCCATCTGCAGTTGACTTCGGCTCTGCCACACTTGATGAGGATTTCGTCAACGCAGGGAGCGCAACTCCAGATGCACTGGACGGATCAATCTTGGGCGTGTTCACGGGCGACAATATCGCAGGAGGTTCCGCTACTGCTTCCAAATCTTCATCAGGAACGCGTTCAAACATCGAAGACTCAGCAATCTCGATCATCTTGTGCAGCTTGTCAGAGAATGTCATGCGACCTGGAGATAGTGGACTGACGCTTGATGCAAGAAGGGACGCGATCCGCGACTCTTCTTTCAACAGTTGCTGCGCAAACTCGTGCATTTCTGCAACAGTTTCAGGATCATTTCCGACAACACCACTCCTCGGCGACAGAGGCATACGTCGAGCGTCTTCATATCGAGATGGCTGAGCCATCGCTTCCATACCGTATGTGTCACCATGAGATTGAGCAGGAGATGTTGCACGCTTCGTCGAGATCGATCGCGTCGCACCGGATGAGCTGGTTCGACTCGACTTTTTCGCTTCAGTGGATCGACTGCGGCGTTTATCATCAACGGCTGATACCTTCGTGACTACTACCGACTTTGGTTGCTCGCCAGCAAAGCCAGAAGGTGTCGGGATCCGCGATGTCGAGAACTTGACCTTCTCAGCAGGAAGAGGAAGTAACTTGCCAGAATTTGTCCGAGGTAGTTTTGCCAGAGGATCACTCTGAGTCGAGAGTGGTGGAGGAATGACAAACCGCGACGTCGGATCCACACCCAAGAGGAAGTTATTTTGAAGAGGTGACGCGGCTGGGTAATCTCGTGTGGTCGTCGATGGTGGTGCGCCATATCGTTCTTTAGGCTTTGGTGTACTCGAACCCCTCGTCGACAGACTTGGCGATGCACCGTAGGTTTTCAATAGTTGGCGCTCTCGTTCTTCGTTCACCTTGGTCGTCGACTTGGTTTTCTTCACTGCAGTCGATGATGAACGACTGCCATAGTCGTCTCTGCTCTTCGGAGCCGCGGTTTTCGAACTCGGAGGTGGAACAAAGAACTCATCGCTGGTGTCCTTGACACCAAACGTCGGTACTGCAGGCGCTTTACCAACTTGGGTGGAGAATCGAGAAAACCCACCCGCTATAGAAGGTGACGGGCTGCGCCTTGGTGATCTTGACCTTCCTCTTGATGCAGACGCCTTGGATGAGTGGCTCGTGTCCCGCGACGAACGCGACACATCAGGAGTCCGTCGCGTTTCGGATCGTGGCACGTCCTGGTAATAGCTATCATCCTCGAGAATCACTCGAGCAGTTTGCATGACTCGCTTTGATGGCGAATGAGTCAAGCTCGTCGCGGCAATTTCCTTGAGGGCGGCGACTGAAAAACGCGTGATACCTTCATCAACTGGATACTTTGCCATCACCACAGACAGATCAGCGATAGCATCCACGGCTCGCAGCGCCATCGCAGCTTCAGTGCTATTTGCTGCCAAACTACAACACAAACAAAAGAATTAGAGGAGCCATAGAGGGACGCTCGCCATAGGAGATGCGTACCAGAGCAGGAGCGTGCAAAATGCGCACGTCACTTTCTTGTCCTGCTGCACGACGCCTTGACGCAACATCGTTGTGAGAAGTTCAATCGTCGAAGTCTCTGATGAACACTCGGTCACAAACGCCGCTGTGGGTCGACCACCGTAATCGCTAAGCTCTGTCAGCACCTCGCACGCGTATATCTGCACCTGCCGCGTCAGGTTCGAGTACTCGCGGTGGACATTGAGCGAAGCCAGGATGAGCTGCACGACATTGAACTCGGCTTCGAGCATTTGGTTCTTGCTCGGGTTGCTCGACTGCGCGAGAACCGCCAGACACCCACACACAGACGCTTGAAGAATGGCATCTTCCGGGAAGCGACGCAAGGCCTCGGCGACAATCGGCACGAGCTGCTCTTCAACAAATATCTCTGTGGCTTCAATACTCAAATGGCACAGCTTCCGGATCAGCACGCATCCGTAACACAACAGCACGGCGTGAGACGCGTGGGCGCGGATCGTCTCGAGAAGCAAGTACTCAGCTTGCTGCTGTCGAACACACTCGGCTGTGACCTGCGGCGCGGCGCGGAGTACACGCAAAAGTTGCGAAAGCGCATTTTTCTATGCCACAATCCCACATCATTAGACCACAGTTCGTACCCCATGGATTCCGTAGACTCGAGTAACGTACCACACTCGTCGCATCGTCTCGCTTGGAGCGGATCGTCTCGAGCAGATCGACGACTTTCTGGTGGTTCTCCGCCAGCGCCTCGCTCATGTCGGTGTATTTTCCCGTCGCAGGTGGTATGCGCGCCGTTCCTGCGCTTCGCGTCGTCGCCAGAGCCCCGCGACTCGCATTCTGAGACACATCCGCCGTCTTCGCACGCCGTGTGGACGACGTCGATGCGGACGAGCTCTCATCTCGAATCGTTGGCGAGAACAACGCCGTCTTCGGCTCAGCAGCCGACCGAGACGCGGCAGTCTCCACGTCCGCGTCTCGTGGCGTGGTCTCAATCACGAGCTGGCTCTTCGTCGCTGCCACAGGCATCTTGGTCGTCGAGACGCGCTCATTGTCCACGGCCTGTTCAATCTCGCCGTTCTCGTAGTAGATATCAATCGCGCCGCTCGAGCGCAGGCGCTGGACTTTGCCCTTCCTCGGCGCCGTCGTCGTCGTGGCCCGCACGCCACTAGCGGTCGTTGTTGCCGCTGTAGACGTCTTCTTGTCGCTCGGCTGGACCCACACAGCCTCTCCGACCACGAGCTTCTTCTTCTTGACGGCCGCGCTCGTCCCTGTGGCTGGCTGCGTGCGCGAGGACGCCGCGGAGGCCCTCGCGGGCGTCGGCGTCGGTCCGCTTCGGTTCATTTCGGGCGGCGCCTAAGGCTCCAAGTGGTCAACTTCGAATGGGCGCCTCACGACCGATGGACTGGCGGTACGGAGCCAAGTGGTGGGAGGCATTCGTCGGATCTACGGACGGACATCACGCGGAGGGGCGTGCCGCTTCGTGCTCCCATCGTCATGGTTACGCGTGCAGGGTAACCGCACAGAATCTTCGAACAAAAGCGCGCGAAAAATGCGAAAGATTGCAGGAAATAGGTTTCGAACAGGTTCCTAACGGATGGTTGAATGCGATAGATTTCGTGAAATTGAACCTGACTGATGGGCTAGAACTCGCCTTGATGGACGTCGCGGGGTCTGTGTGCTTACATACGCGACAGTAGTGAGGCTGCGTTCAGCACTGTCGAGAAGTATCGCGATGAAGCACGCCCCCCGCAGGATCCATCCGAGTATAACGTCTATCCGTCGAAGAGAGCCGACACAGGAGTCCACGGTCATCAAACTGTGTGTCAGAAGAGATAGTCAATCACGCAGATCGTGCAAAAAGAAGCCGCGCTTGACGGATTGTGAGCTAGCTCTCGAAACTGCAAGCCTCTCGGGTGAACCCTAGATTCTCGAGCACCGCCAGACTGCGATCATAGGCACCAACGAGCCCAACATTGACTTGAACATACCGGTACTGATAATACTCACTGGTCTATAAGGCCGGCATTCACAACTCGGCCCCCACTCGACGCTTCTGTGTGTTCCCACACCTTCAAATACGTCGCCCACGTATCCTGTGGTGGCATCCACTTCCGTGCTGGCCCTGCGATCCCGTGGTGCTTCAGTGTGTCGAGTGAAATGGCTTCCTTCGCATCTTTTTCGGAATCGACTCGAGCACAGCGGAAGACACTGACGCCAGGATACGTGCGGATCACTTTCTCGATCGCCGTCGAATACATCGTGAAGCACTCCCAAAGGTTTACCACGTCGTCGGTGCCAGCCTCAAGACCCTGTAAGCCTTCCAAATGGAGGATCGAGTGGTGCGTCCTGACGTCGCGGCCCAGCATAACACGACAAGCGACCTTGTCCGTCTCCATGTACATGAGCCAGTCAGGCCCAACGGCGCGTTTGTACCATGGCGAGTAGCTCGCGACCACCAAATGGTCGAACAGCGTGTCGGGGTAGTTGTTCACGAAGTGGTACTCCCAGTGGACGCGAACGGCGACGTCCTCTCTGTCGACTCCTGCCCCAAACCGCACGTCGGCACCACCAAACATCTTCAACGCGCACGTGTTGGACTGCCAGTAGGCAGGCACGATGAGATCCGAGCCAGGCTGCATCTCTTTCGTTGTCGGGTACGCCAAATAGAAGTACTGCAGCACACGCTTCATCGACAACATCCCGGGAGTTCCTTTCAGATACTTCCACAACGCGGGGCCTTGAAGCGTTTCGTGGGGCATCACTTCGGCCGTCTGCTTGTGGTTAAACACTTCGCGCACCAGGTCGATCATCAGCATCGGATGTACGATGATCTTGTTCTTTAGCATCTCATCGTCGATGTTGTCGTACCACAGCACATCACCGAGGTCGCGAAGCGTCTCCAAGATTACACGGCATGTCGGTGCGTCCAGGTATGGCTCTTCGTCGTCGAAAGCTAATTCCACATAGTCACCCGGTGCAGGATAATTCCACCCGTATTTCCGTTGAGTTGCGTCATTCGGCTTCACGATCTCTTCCACGAAGGATGCAATGAGCTTGTCCACGTCAACGATCGTGCTGTCGAGTCTCTTGCCGATCTCCAATGAGGACGCGGCCGCCTTCATTCCCTCAATTCTGTCAAGCACGAGCGAAAACTTGTCTGGCATCGCGAAGCCTCGGTCGCTCTTCTCAATCACACCTCGCATCTTCACTTTGAAGTCCTCGATGTCCACCGAATTCTTACTGCTCGTCGCAATGAGCAGCGCTCTTGGCTTGTCCGATATCTCTGCAAGGCGTTTGTCTTTCATATGAGTGATCGAGAAGTGATTCGCCGCTGTCAATTGTTGATCGCGTCGCTCAGACTCGTTGTGATCTTTCTTCATCTCCCGAACAATCACTTCCACGTTGTCCAACCGCTTCTGCTGGTCTGCCAATGCATCACGATCGCCCTCCACGTCTTGGAGGAGATCTTTCTTTGTTGCCACGAATACAAAATTCGCGTCTTTCTGTCGCGCGCAGATCATGCGGACCCATTTCAGAACCCTCGTGTCGATGAACTCGTTCAGCAAGTTGTCAGCCTCGGACTCGGTGTCTGTCATCATCGTGGCTTGCATCTGAGCGATCACGTATGAGTGGAGATCAACGCACACGACGTAGAGAGTGCGAGCCGAGAAAAACAGCGAGTGCGCGACCTGGTAGGCATCTTGCCCCGCAAAGTCCCAGAACGTGACTTTGTGGCTCTTCGTCGCCTTCAGGTCGCCAAGTTGCTCTTCAAAGCACCATGGCAACTGGTCGATGCCGATCGTACGGTCGACGGAGTCGACGAGGACTGATTCTTCGGCGATCAGGGTCTTGACGACTGGTCTTGCCCCAGTTGCTTGGACCGACGACGGACACCTTGTGACGAAACACGACCTCGCGGGATTCCGCCATCTCTGCGATGTAGGTCTTCGTAGCAAACTCACCCTTGCGCACTTGTTCGACTGGAACGTCGGTGAAGGGAATACCCCGCTGATGCTCCTGCATCCACCGCTTGAAGCAAACTCGGATCGCGGGTGCGTCTACTTCCCACCGTTCATTCGCGTCCTCACTTCGAAAATGCCCGCGTGATGCCACTATCTCGTCACACAATGCGTCCCATTCACAGCCGAGCTCGACTAGTTTGTGGAACGTGCTCTGCATGTCCTCTTGCCAGCTGAACTCCAAACTTGTACACAGAGCGACGTGTAGTGGGAAGTGGCCAAGCTGGAGAAGCAACAAGACATAGTGTGAGATCAATGGCAGTACATGGCGCTTGAACGACGAAACGCCCCCAACGTACTCGATCAGGCGCGCTGAGATTGCTACTGGATGAAGAAAAGAAGCTGATCAGGCGAGGACGACATTTCAAACACGCTCTGTGCAGTGGCGTCATGCCATGCTGTACCACCAAGTCAGCTAGAGTCAGTCGAATGCGAGGCTACTGACATTTGCTCGTTTTCTCACCTTGTCAAGCACATCAAGGGAAGTACCTGCCTCAAGCAGAAGCTTCGCAACTTTGACCGTGGTCGCTGAGTGCAATGGCGTTGCCCTATGCTTAACAGACCCGTTAGCTTTGTCTCCTTCTATATCAACGCAACGCCAGTCCCAGTCCACGCACCAGATCCCTCGCATTGCAGTCCGCACCTGCTTTGAGCAGTAGCTCCACGACCTTGGCATACCCTCGCCGAGACGCAACACGCAGTGGCGTATCTCCTTCCTGCGAAGTTGCATAACGTGAATACCTCGTCAGGCATGGGTGGCCGATCAACTGGAGACCATTCGAAGTACCTGCTCGGCTGCAGCAATGTCCGCTTTTGCTCCAAGCAGCAACTCGACGATCTCACTGTGGCCTTCCGATGACGCAATAAAGAGAGGCGTGCAGCCATGCTACACATTGAAACAGTAGTGCATCACAGAAAGAGAGTCAACCTCTGAAAACAACAGCAGTGCACTTTCGTCAACTGCACCGCATTCACCTCATCTCTTGGATCCACGTTGGCATTTGCTTGGAGGAGCAGTCGAGCGATCGATGTGTGTCCCACATTTGATGGCCAATAGAGAGGTGTGCGTCCTCGCTACTCATCGAGACGCCAGCACGATAAGGACGACCACAGCAACAGAAGAAGCATCAGCAAAGACGCTGCGAATGACCACACTCACACTCCACTCGTCAAAACCGAGCTCGTGAACAAACCAGCTCTTGACTTAGCGCACCTCGTCAACCGCGTTCACGTCAGCCTTGGCGTCAAGCAGAAGCTTCACGACCTCAGCTTGTCCACGTTTCGATGCAAAATGGAGAGGCACCCTTCCCTGCCGGTTAGACAGCTAGACCACAATGCGCGAAGGACACACAGCACACACATCACCCGTACGACACATCAGCAGCTGATCGAGTGAGTGGCGCAGCACAGTATATCGCATCACTCACCTCGTTCACGAGTCGATGTGGATTTCTGCTCGTGGTGATCACCTCTTTCACAATTTCCGCGACAATGGCGCCACCGACATTCTTACATGCCCTCCGCAGCACCACCTCTCTCTAGCCATCACAACAGCGACCACAGTATCCGTCAGTAAGCCATCTCCAGCAGCGCTCCTGCTTCTAGTTGATCACGATTTCCTCCTTCTTCTCGGCACGAAGGCGACTATCCTGAAGATGCGCCTGCAGGAGCCGCAAAGCACCCGACATGTCCTCCGATTGGAGCATGGATTCGAACGCGTCCAAGTCGAACACACGCGCGTCGTCCTGAGTGGGGGTTCCTCTTTCGTCTCCTGCGGCGTCGCCTTTGGCCTCTGTTAAATCGCTGCTACCAGCCAACGCTAACGCGACGTCAACGTCGATATCGAACAGCACGCTCGCACAGGCCACTTCCTCGAAGCCCTCGTCCTCAAAGCCCTCGTCCTCAGTTTCTCCCTCGCTGTTTCCATGCGGCACGGCGAAGAGCAGACCAAGAAGATGCAGGAGAAAACCCACAAGCCAAAGCTGCACCCGATGGAAGAGCTGCTCGCTCTGCTGCTGCTCCTCCTGGTCTGGGACAGAACTGCTTGTGCGCGAAATGAGTGGCACTGTCTCCTTCACCGGTCTCTCCGCTGCCGTGTCATCCTGCTCTTGCTCCTCTCGCACTCTCTTCATCGCCGCAACTCGTCTTCTCAAGTGCCCAAGTCTTCAAACGACCCAGCAGAACGCCTAGCTGAAGTCATCATCAAGTTTCACAGGACCTATTGGATCAGGCCTGGATCCAGTGTGGAGCTTGCCACCACAAACTTCCAGATGCCATACACCTTGCTACGATAGTGCGATCTGTAATCTCAGCTCACTCTGTATATCCAATATAGAAGGTCTCGATAACGGATATGCCTCTATGAATTCATGTTGTTGATCCTAATCCCATGCCGTCAGTACTCTAGATCCGGATTATTCCGGACGCTGGCGGGAGCAATCGGCGGAAAGATCGCGAGCGAAGAAGCGAGATCGCGCTTCGAATGCGTCGGCATCTGACGATGGACGATGGTGCGAGCTGCGTGTGGAGCGGAGGGCTCCCGTCTGACCATCTGACAGATCGCCCACCAAATAGCGTGGTCCAGCTAGAGGCGGGCGTCGTCTCGAAGCTGCTGCAGATCGGTAGTGGACACTGCATCCCAGACGGAGTTCTTCGGTGTACCGGGTGTAGATCTAGTATTCCAGCGGCGCGCTTGCACTGTAGCAGGCTCGTCATCCCAGCACACGATTGCACGAGAGAGACTACGGGCTGCTTGTTGGCCCCATTGGCGTACAAAGGAGTCCTTACGTAGTACTTAAAGTAGTGGGGGTTCTGAGGACACGGACTGGACGGCACCGCTGAGGTAAGCTCGCGGTTGAGCTCTCGTGAATACCGAATTTACCAACAAAAAAGAATCATTGCTAGCGGTGTTAGACTACGATAGTCTGTTGCTGTTGTTTGTCCACGCGTGAGATCGCCAGATTCAAGCGGACGAGGTGACTCGACCAAACATGACACATCGGGGTTTTGTGAGGCAGATCTCGAGCTGAGCAGTGAGCGCAGTGGGAGCCGCATCCGCCGGAACGACGTCGCCCAACGCAACTTCTCCTTCTCCGATCGATCTATAAGAAACCAAGCCAGCAATCCCATCAGCACAAGGTCCACGATCTACTATGGTCTCAATACTCACTTGAGAATGCCCATCCACCGACTTGGTCGCTTGACGTAGACGCACAGCCGGCACTCACGTAGCATTGCCACCGACGTCACACACGGCAGTTCAAAGGGAAGAGATGCCCACGAGGGCGAGCTCCCGTTTTTCGAACAAGGCTCAGTCGTGCCGACAGCCAACGGCGTCGAGCTAGAAGAGTGGATCAATGACCACGACACAGACACCTTGAAGCTGCTCCACCACGACAAGCCTTCGACTCGGTCTAGCACGAGATGGAGCTTCAGATACTCGCGTGCGACTGGCATGTCACGCTGAAGACCTGCGACCACGTCTGCGTAATTCGCTTCGCACGGAGTCAACTTGTCACCCATCTCCTTGATCTCGGTGGAAGACGCCCAGATAAAATTTCCGCTTTCGCTCACGGCGCACTGGAGATTCGATAGGTTTGGGATCTGTCGCTCGTCGAACATTAGGTCATTGAGCTTGAGCAAGTCGCGAAGCAACTGGCGCGTCACATCCGGCGACAGGACGGTGGCGCCGTTCACGACCGAAGTGAACGTGGAATTTGCGGGCTCGCGAAGCTCCAGTTTATCAATGAGGTTGTGGACAGTCTGGGCTTGCTGGATGTTGTCATACAGGTCTAACACAGACACATAGGCACAGAAAACAACATCAGATATCCACATGATCGGAGAGCGACCAACATAAATGCTATCGCACGAGGTTTGGCCGTGTCAACCACCTTCTGCACCAGTCCGAGCGTCAGAATGTCCGGAATAACTGTCGAGCACACCCAAAGACCCGCCTACACAAGAGAATAACAAGATCCCGGTCAACACACTGTCCCTTCACCCGCAAGATCGTGTTCCTACCTTCACCACCGCCGCGTGTTTCGCGACGAAGCTACTCGGCACTGTTATCTTGAGCGGTGGGTGGTGGCACTTGCCAGTCAAATCACTCAACATCGACAGATGCAGTACCCCAGCCGACGCATCATATTCCGCCGTCCATAGCGCTGGCACGAGGCGAGCCGACCCTCCACGCACAACCAGGTTGTGCAAAACCTCCGTTCGTTTGAAGATCTCACGAGTAGCCGTACGGGTCTTGATCTCTGCCATTTTGCCGGGATGTTGCCATGCGCTCTCTTTGAACCAGCTAAAATCGGTAGGCGGCAGCAAGGGGTGAGTCAGGTGGAGGTCGTCTAGGTCCAAGCCCAGCGTCTCAGCATATTCCAGAGTCTTCTTGATTTCGTCCGGGTTGCACCATTCTTCCTTGTGGGTCTTGGTGTTGCCGATTAGAACATGACGACACCGCTGCCAGCCCGGGTACTTGTCCAACACCGTCTCCATCACCATCACATAAAATCGCAGTCCGATCCACGCTGTCTCCTCGCTGTTCGCCCTCACCACGATTCGGATAACATCTTCTTGCCTGCTCGCCTCCTTCAGCAGAACGATCCGAGCCTCCCACGAATCCGCGCCTGTGAAAACGCACGTGATGGCGTTTCCTGAGTTGTTGCGTTCAATACCACGGAGGAAGCTTCGTACGGCAAACTGACGCCACACGGTTGAAGATAACGTTGCCGGCACTTCGTACTTCCAGGTCACGCTCGTCCGCCATGATTCATCCACTAAGTTTTCCGCTGCAGCTGTCTCGGCCGCGTTGGAGTGGATTTGCCAGTACGCTGGCACGATCAGGTCCGAGTCCCAGTTCATATCGTCGCTGCCAGCAGGGTACGCCAGTTCATGGTGCTGGAGCAGCAACTTGAATGCCAACACCAGCTCCTTGTCCTTTTCGAGTTGCTCCCATAGCTTCCCAGTGCACAGTTGCTTGTGTGGTAGTAACCCTTCACCGCTCATCTGAAGCAGTGTGGCCTCTGCTTCCGGCTCGCTTTCTTCCGCTTGCTTGTGACTGATCACCTCCTTGACGACGTCAATCACCAGATGCGGATCGAGAATGACACTGTGTTGCAGCGCACCCGAGCCGTGGTCCTTGTTTTCATACCAGATGACGAGACCGAGATCGTGGAATGTATGTACGATTGTGACGGCGTCGACGTAAACCAGCTCGGGAATCTTGCACAGCTAGGGGAACAACTTCATCGTCGGCCAAACAAGAGATTCCACGCGAGTCTCGGCACTACGTGCCTGCTCGCGTTGCTTCACGACCCACTCCAGCACGCGGTTGTACATGTCGCCCATCACAAATCCTTTCTCCGATGAGATGATTGTACTCTCAATGGCCTGGCGTGCCAGCTGGACGGACGCCTGGTCGAAGCTGCTCACAACAATCCACTCTTTGTGGAAAGCTGGCACCAATTCGTCCCTCGTCACGCAACTCTTGAGAGCCGTCCACATATCTCCGATTGCCAACTCGTCGTCGACCATGTCTTTCTTCGTGCCCACGACCAAGATCTTGGCATCTGGATGCCGCGCGACGATCAATTCAACCCATCGAATCACGTGATCGTCCAAAAAGCGCGTCATCTCGTGGATGTGCTCCCTACTTGATAATTTCTGTGGGTTGCTGAACACCTTCTCGTACAACTGCAAATCGATGCACAGCAAGTACAACGTGCGCTTGGAGAAGAAGATCGCGTGGGCCGTGTGGTAGACGTCCTGCCCAGCAAAGTCCCAGAATGTGACCTCATGCGTCTTCGTTTCTGCTTCGTCTAGCTCACTCGATGCTGGCTCTTGGAACTTGAATGGAAAAAGATCAATGCCGACGGTTCGGTCATCTTCGTCGACAAGAGATGGCTGCTGCGACCTGATGGACTTGATGAGGCTCGTCTTTCCCCACTTGCTTGGACCCACGACACAGATCTTGCTGCGAGCGATGATTCGCGACTTGAGCGTCATTTCTTCATCCTTGAGCCACAGTCGAATTGAACCTTCACCACGTTTGTAGGGTTCGTATTCGATTTTGGTGAGCTCGATTCCTTTCGCCTTTTCCATTGCCCAGTGCTCAAAGCAGAAACGATCACGGAGCCAAGCAACTATTTCGTCGTGCAACTCGATCCTTTTTTCGAGGTTGTCGACTCGGCCGATTTCTTCACCATACTCGTCAACAATCGCTTCGCCATGGACCTCCTCGAATAGTGCCAGGTCGTTTTTCAGAACTTCGAGCCACTCTTCGCAGCGTTTATCCCAGATCGCACCACGCGAGCACAGGAGACGAATCACGGAGAGAAATTCGCGACTACGGTTAAGTGGACGATTGCTCAGAAGTTCAAACAAGGGCGAGTTCCCTTTCTGCAGGAATGGACATAGCGGAAAGCAAATTGAGTATATGGATTGCAACAGTGATAAAGTAAGCATTAACATACCTTGGTTTTCGCGGTCACATTGGCTCCAGCTTCCAATAGTAACAGCACTTGTCGGGGCCACGTTTCAGCGCCAAATCCGTCGCAGAGAAGCAAATGGAGCGGACGAAATCCCTCCTGTGGCAAAAGACATACTCCATCAGCAAAATGATGAACACAGTGAGACTACAGTATTGGGGAATATTGACCTTGTCCGGGACGTTCACATCGTAGTTTCCACCATGCTCGAGAAGCATCTCCAGAATGGGCAGACGAGCAGCGCGAGTAGGAGTGTGTATACGGTTGTCATTGGGTTGTCTCCAACCGTCGCAACAAGCATGAAGAGCCGTACGACCATCCTACATTTGACGCAGATCAGTATACATCAAAGAAGACAACAGCGTGAGCTATGGCTTGTGAATACAGACCTGGTCTTGAGCGTTGATGTCGATATCTCTCTCAATCAGCAACTTAATGCAGGCCCTGTCGCTCGTAGCATGCAGCAACGTGCGCTTGTGCTGGCATTCAATACACGTGTGAGGAACCTCGTCGTGGTCTTGCGCCAATCTAGTCCCACGCAGCGCACCTTATCAACTGCGAGCACGTCGTGGCCATCCTCGATAAGCAGTTTCGCCAGCTCAGCATTGCTTGCACGGATCGCAACATGGAGCACGGACTCGCCATACTAACCACCACAGTAGCATCACCACTGTCACTCAAATATAATACCACATGCTTCGAGTAGCAGACTCAATCACACACCTTGTTGACGTTCGTGGGGTCTGCACCCTCCTCAAAAAGAAAACGGATGAGTGCGATGTCGTTGCGCTCCACGGCGATTTCGGCCTGGGGGACATACGAGTGTCAGTCCGACAGCATGATCACCAGTCTGTGAACGGAGCGACACAACTCACCCAGCCATGTCGAGCGCCATGGCGAAGCAGCAGCTTCATCATCTCGCGATTCTCCTTCATAATGGCGGGGCGGAGCATATTTGTATCGAAGAACAGTTCTTCGGTCTCGTGCTTCGTGGCTGCCCCTTCCGACAAGAGATACTCAGCGATGCCAATGTCGTCTTGGTCAACGGCAAGCCTCAAGACTGGCGCTCTATAGAAGACCCCCACCGTTATCTAGGTCGGCAACAGTGAGACGAGTCCAATAAAGTAGTAAGTCAGCGCAACGGCAGCCTGACGCACCTTCTGGTTGACATCAACTCCTGCTTCCACGAGTGCCCTGACCACTTCCAAATGGTGATTTGTTACAGCAGCTTTGAGCGCATCTTTCACCAGCGACTACGCACACCACAATGATCAATACTACACAACTGACTCACTTCACTTCAACGCACATACCTCTGCCTGGATCGGTAGAACGGGTGGCTGTCCCTCCCTTCGAGAAAGCAGCACCTGCACCTCCTCGCGCATGAGCAGCGCCTCGACGTCGCTCAACACGCCCCCCGCACAAGCCGCAGTCAGTGGCGTGATGATCTCCTTCTCGACATGCTGGACATGCCCTGCACTGTATTCATCCCCGAACCACTCGACGATCTCCCAGTGTTCGTTCGTGACCGCTGCATGAAAGGCTTGCCACACCTCAGCTGGTGTGAACTACAAGACACAAACAAACCAGACCACCACACGCGGCCTTGTCAATGCGCCAGTTTCATCGTGTAGAAAGAAGCGACACTGTACACACCACAGCGTTGAGCTGCTGTCCCGTCACAAGAGCCGCTTGGATATCGTCGCGCCCCCCGCGTCCGCACGCAGCGATGAAGTCGTCAACCACCGCCATCTCCAGCCGCTAGCTGAGCGGCTAGTTCGTCCAGTTCCGAAGTGAGCGGCACACACGCTCAGCCTCCTTTGAACCACCAGCAGCATCCTGTCCCTCGGGGAGACAGGCTGCCTCGCCGTGTGAAGTCGAGGAGGGAATTTCCGGCTGCAACGCATCTCATTGATCGCAGCTTTCCATCAGAAATGAAAGTGATACTCATCTGGATTAGCAGGGTATCATATTTCAATATTTTATGTGAGGATGTTGTCTTAAATGCATAGATCAAATTATACATGTATACGTTTACAGAGTTTCAGTTTTTCTGATGGAACACTGTTCCTTTGACATGGCCTTTGCTAAAATAGGGTAGAGTCCTGCTAGAATCGCCAAAATAGGACGCAACGGATAACGGACGGGGATGGCGCCACTGGCCGTGGCCCACTGCTCCTGAAGGTCAACTCTTTGCCATTGGATCAACTGACTTTTGGCAAAATTGTCATTATCCCATTTTCGGTAAAAAGCCCCAAAACGATGTTTAGATCCCTCCAGTCCAAAGCGCTTTCGCCATGGACACTGCTTCACACAACACAGCACCATGAGAACGAAGGAGCGGTTCACACAAATCGTGTGTGTTGAGTCATTTTGTGGAGCTATCTCGATGTCCGTGACATCTGATGGATCTGGTGCTGCACTTCGGCTGCCGAAGGACGCTCCTTTGGATCCAGCAGCACGCACCGACGTCCTAGCTGTGCCATCGGCGACTCGTCGGTGAACTCGACGGTGATGCGTCCTGATGTCATCATTTGCACGACGACGGTGTCTGGTAACTTGCGTCCCGTGCCAGGCTCGAGGGCATGGGAGTATGGCAGCGTGTGGGTATCTAGCTCCGAGAGCACGACACCAAAGGAGAATACGTCGGCCTTTTCATCGTACCGTCCGCCAACCATGACTTCTGGAGCCATCCACAGGCTCGAACCAACACCAATAGTCATCGTGTTGTCCGCTCGCTCTCTTGAGATGCCAAAGTCCGTGATCTTGGCGTTTAGTTTCTTGTCGAGCAGGATATTTCTCGACTTGAGATCCCGATGAAGCACCATAGGCTGCAGTGAGTGCATGTACGTGAGCGCATGGGCGACGTGGAGTGCGATCTTGACCTTGTCAACGTTGACGAAACCTTTTGGGAACCGTCTCGGTTTGGCTGCGTATTCAGTGAGCAGTGTACGAAGATCACCACGCTCCATGAACTCGGACACGACGCAAAGCTCATTGAGAGCGTCCCACGCCACGCCAATGAAGTGGACAATGTGCTCGTGCTCGAGTGCAGCCATGAGCTTGACCTCGGCCAGGAAGTTCTCGATCTGCCGCATATCATTACGCCTTGCAGGCAAGA
The DNA here is from genome assembly GCA_023334995.1 of Pythium sukuiense. NCBI lineage: Eukaryota > Oomycota > Peronosporomycetes > Pythiales > Pythiaceae > Pythium > Pythium sukuiense. The sequence continues at coordinate 21,518 of JAADVL010000348.1, forward strand.
GCGCCTTGATTGCGACGACGTCGTCTCGATACGTGCCACGGTACACTTCTCCGTAGCCTCCACGGCTGATGAGCACTCCGCGCTTGAGCTTTTCCAGAGGAATCCGAGCGGCAGCAATGACTTCGTCCTCACCGAAGGCGAATCTGGATGATAGTACTGTGGCTCCGCCGTATCGAACGTCTCCCATGACAGCGAATGAGTCGTTGCCAGAGCGACGAGAGTGCGAGTCTTGGAGCGTCGGGAGATAGCCAGCATCGTCGACGCCATCGAGTTTCTGGGCGTTCACAGAGCTGTCTCGTCGTCGACGAACGTACACGAAGATGAAGGCGATGACCACGATACCACCAGTCGAAGATCCAGCTGCCACCCACACGCTCGAAGAGTCTGCTTCAGTGTTGTCATCTCTATTGTCGGAAGACCCACCAGGGGCATTGTGCGAGCCGCTACCCGTTCCGTTCGACTTGTTCGTGTCTCTGGTTGTAGCCGATTCGGAGGCCGTCGCGGAGGACGATGACGACGTCTTCTTGCTCGTCCCACTTGCATTTCCTTGGCTACCATCGTCTTCACTGGTCGTCGTCACATCACTTGTGGTCGTAGAGGTCTTACTATCACCAGCCTCCGTTCCACCAGCTCCATCCCCATCCGAAGTCCCACCGGTAGTGCCTCCAGTCGTTCCAGAGGACGGTGATCCAGCCGCTGAGCCTTCACTACCAGGCTTCACAGTCGAAGTAGAGCTCTCGGACGGCGAGGTGCTCGAAGTCGTCCCTGAATTCGTCGACGGTGAGTTCGGCTTCGTAGTTGTCGATCCGGTATCAGAGTTGCTAGGCGTTGACGGCGAGTTCGCGGCGGGTGTCGGCGCCACTGTTGGGACGGAAGGGGCCGCAGTCACTGGCGATGCAGCTGGCGGCGCTGCGGTTGGTGTCGCTGCCGTAGGCGTCGCTGATCCTCCATAGTCCTTGAAACAATTGGCACCATCGTCTCCTTTCATACTGTACGAGCCAACGGAGTACTGCTGGTAACACCGTAAGAGCTTGTCGTTGTTCAAGCTGTTCCACACGGCGTAGCAGTCTCGGTTGCTGCAAAACACACTCGGACTCACACTCACACTCGCCGCTTTGTCTGAGAGGTAGGCACCTGTGGCAGCCTGGCAACTGAGGTACGCGGCTGATGCCAGGACGGCTGCCGACACAGGGCAGGCTGCAGCCGCATCGGCAGTATGCAGCAACCCCGCGGCCGCCAGAGCCGCCAGCGACGCGAGCTCGACGCGCATCGTCTTACTATCGAAACGCAGAGTGCACTCGATGCAATAACGCCCGCTTTCTCGCTGCGCAGCCAGTGACGGTGATGGCCTCCGACACAGATCGCTCCAGGCATGAGCCTCGTGTTTCCCGAACCGATGCCGTCCAGCTGGGGGAAACCTACTGGATTGGGAGAGCTCAGGACCCAACCGTTGCAATGGAAGATCTCCGATAACGCATCTACATAAGCAAGATATGGAATTTGAAAGTAAAATAATTGACATAAATGCATTATTGTTGATATGTGAGACCTTCAAGAAATAAAGTATGGAAGGTAGACTGTCTTGATGGATCCATGGAACAAAGACCCGGACATCCGGACTTGGCCGTGATGAGATGCTGTTGCTGTGCTGAACACTGGCGCCATGGTTGCAACAGGAAGCTCCTCCCTCGTTCCGTGTCGTCAGCGGTGTCGCCATTGCAATCCACCGACAAGTGATCCTAGTGAGTATGGTCCGTTGAATCAAAATTTGACGGCACATTATTCAACGCTTGGCAAACATCAAGGTCTCGACTTCAATTACTCTGAGGCTGTCGAATTACGCCAGAGTTGGTGGATCTGGTGCTGCACTTCTGCGGCCGTAGGGCGTTCCTTTGGGTCCAAGGCCACACACGCGTGGCCTAGCTCTGCCATGGGAGACTTGTCTGTGAACTCGACGGTGAGACGGCCGGTCGACATCATCTGGACAACGACGGCGTCAGGAAGACGGCGTCGGAACCCAGGCTCCAAGGCATGCGAGTAGGGAAGCGTGTGCGTAGCGAGTTCCGATAGCACGACACCGAACGAAAACACGTCAGCTTTGTCGTCGTAGCGACCGCCCGTCATGACCTCTGGAGCCATCCACAAGGTCGAACCGACGCCGATAGTCATCGTGCTGTCCGCACGCTCTCTTGAGACACCAAAGTCAGTGAGTTTGGCATCGAGAGTCTCGTTGAGTAGAATGTTTCTCGACTTGAGATCGCGGTGAAGCACCAGGGGCTGGAGAGAGTGCATGTACGTGAGTGCATGGGCTACGTGCAGCGCGATCTTGATCTTGTCCTGGGTGAATCCCCTCGGATGAACAGCTTCTTTGGCTTGGTATTGGACGAGCAGTGAGCGTAGATCGCCTCGTGGCATGAATTCAGAAACGACACAGAGTTCATTGAGAGAGTCCCACGCCACGCCGACGAGCTGGACAATGTGCTCGTGCTTGAGCAGTGCCATGAGCTTGATCTCTTCGAAGAAGTTGCGGATCTGGCCCATGTCCTCGCGCCTTTCGGGGAGAAGAGACTTGATCGCGACGGCCTGGTTTCGATACATTCCTCGATACACTTCGCCAAAGCCTCCTCGACTGAGCAACGTCCCAATCGTGATCTTTTCGTACGGGATCCGAATGGCTTCGATAACCTCGTCATCCCACACGGCGGTACGAGACGAAATGCCCGACGATTCGAGGATTGAAATGCTGCCACTGCTCGAGTGTCGGGATCTGGACGAGTGTAGCGTGGCAACGTAGCCCGGTGTGCTTTCGAACTCGTTGACTTGTTTCTTTCTCACGGGCGGCTTGTTGCTTGGGCCACGGATGAAGACCAGGCCGATAGCGACAAGCACAACCACGGCCACGCCACAACCCATTGCGATCCACAAGATGGACGAGCCTCGAGTAGCACCTGTCGATGCGGTACTACCCGGTACTGAAGCCGCTCCAGATGATGGCGTCGACGGAGCTGTAGCTTGAGTTCCGCTCGTCGATACATTCGTATTCGCGTTTGTATTTGCAGTCGATGTGAGCGTGGCGCTTTCGTTGTGGGCTTCTCGCTTCTGATACCCACTCGAATCTCCTGTCTGACTCCCCTCATCCGCACCGCCGTTTGATGTTGCTGTTGGCGAGCCTGTTGATCCGGTGGACGATTCCTGAGTCAATGCTATAGCCGACAAACGGGTCTCAGGTGATGGCGCGACACCATCCGATGTCTCCGTCGTTGTCGTCGACGTCGACTCTGCTGGTGATGAGGCGCTTGAGCTCGACACTGCGGAGCCTCCTCCACCTACATTGCTGGCTCCTAAGGTAGCCGACCCCACCGTCGCCTGTGTCGCTGGTGCGCTCGATGGTGACACCGGTACGACAGTCGTCGATTTGCCATACTTCGCGAAGCATGCCGTAGCGCTATCGTTGAACCGCAGTCGGAATTCGGTGCCGTCATACGCTTGCAGGCACTGCAGATAGCCGAGTCGATCCAGTTGGTGCCACAGCGTGGTGCAATCTGCGTTGCTGCAGAACAACAACGGGTCGAGAGACGCTTTGCCTTTGCCTGTGAAATCGATCCCACTCGCTGTCTTGCAGGACAGGTATGCCGCCGACTGCACGACCTGCGCATTCGTCTCAGCAAGGCAGTTCCCGGCCTCAGTGAGCTTGGAGATCACTAGCAGCAGTATTGGTGTCCAGTATCGGTACTTCATGTTGGTCAGTGTGGAAACAGGAGAATGCCAAGCTCCTGACGAGCGTAACCTCCTTCAAAGCCGTGGACCGTGGTAGCGTTGGACGAGATGGCTCATGGAGCATAAGAACGGACTGCAAGGATTGGTTCGGTGGCGTACAGTAGGCCTGTGTGCCATACTGAACCGAAAGACACGGTCGCCGGAACGTTGCTCGCAATGGGAGACTCTCCAGCCGGGCGATGGGAGATGAGGCCACAACGCCTCTTGGACACCGACTATTTTGAAAGGACATCTATTCGTATCGACTTCATACATTTATCAATTGTTGAGGTTTTAGTATTCGATAAAACCGTGTTTACTGAGTGGACGTTGTACAGATATGCATTGATGGAGGTTTCTTAAATGTGAGCCAAGTCGTAGCTCACTTCTTCCTCCAAATCCATGCTGTCATCAAAGAAAGAAGCGACTCGAAACGGTGTGAGTCTATACAGTGTGAGCTTACGTTCCCAGCAAAACCGGATTCCATTCATCCACTTTCCACGAAACTCCATGCCAAAACCACGGTCTCACATACAGCCGGCAGCTGAGGTCTTGCGTGGGGTTTACCTCAGCTGCCAGTCGTAGCCTCGCATCAGTATGTCGTGACGGTCACAACGTGCGCCTGTTGCGTCGAGGCTTTCGCGCGAGCACGAGCACCGGCACACTCGCTTTCGGCTGCCAGTTGACATGAAGTTTGGTCCAACGACTCAACAAGGCAGCTGAGTTCCCGAATCCTTGGGCCAGCCAGGCGCTGGTCCAGGGTGGACCAAGGCCGTTTCAAATTGAAGTCCACGAAACGAATGCTGAAGAATGTGCTTCGCAATTTTGGAGCACTGAACGCATGTCTGTGTGTTACGATTGGTGTTCAGTTGGAGTATCTGGTCCGGTTTTATGCCCAGAATATGTAGCCATATCGGATTTTACAGGGTATCTTTCTCGCCTCGAAAACTCTTGTTGATCTGGTGGAGGCGATACAGCACCTCCGACGCTCGCGGTCGCTTGGCTGGATCCAGCGCCACGCATTCTAGGCCAAGCTGAGCAACTTTACAGTGCATGGTATCGGTAAACGCCACTGTGAGCTGCCCTGCGGAGACCATTTGCATGATCGCCGTCTGGGGGAATTGGCAAGTGCCGTTCGACTCTCGGACGGCATGGGAGTACGGAAGAACATGGCGATCCAGCTCTGAAAGCACGACACCAAATGAAAAGATGTCCGCCCTTTCGTCGTACCGCTCACCAAGCATCACTTCTGGCGCCATCCACAAGCTTGAGCCGACGCCGGCCGTCATCGTAGAGTCTCCAACCTCACGGGAGACACCGAAGTCCGCCAGCTTGGCGTTGAGCTCGGCATCAAGCAGGATGTTTCGCGACTTCAGATCGCGATGAACAACAACAGGGTCAAGGGAATGAAGATACACGAGCCCGTGGGCGACTTGAAGCGCGATCTTGGTCTCTTGAGCGTCAAAACCACAGGATCTTTGAGCGTTGAGCTCAAAATCTTGGAGCAGTGTGCGTAAATCTCCTCCCTCCATGAACTCCATCACGACAGACAGCTCATGGAGCGAATCCCACGCGACACCAATGAACTGGACAATGCGTTCATGTTCCAGCGAAGCCAGCAGCTTGATCTCCTGCAAGAAATTCTGGATGTGGTGGATGCTCTTGCGCTGATCTGGTAGAAGGGTCTTGATCGCGACGGCTTGCTCGCGGTATGTTCCTTCATAGACTTCTCCGTATCCACCTCGACTCAACAGCGCACCAACTGCCAGTTTTTCCGTCGGGATTCGATACGAATGGATAACCTTGTCGGCGGATTCGTCGAATTCTGTTGCTGTTGTCGGCTGACAGGAAGTCACATTGAGCGACAGCTCCACCGTCCGCGATTCGGCTCGGTATCCACGTGCTGTGCTTGCTCCTTTCACGTAGGATGACTCTTCTTTGAGCAGCTTTCGACGACGCTTCACGAACCACGCGATGACGACGAGCAGGATGATCAACAAACCCGTGATGATGAGTAACCACGCAAGAACCGACGAGGTTCTTCGGTCGCTTGTGGAGCTACTGGGTGCGCTGTCACTTGTTCTGGACACTTTCTTGACATATTCACTGGAGATACTGCTGCTCGAGCTGTTGTCTTCACTCGTACTGTTAAATGAAGAGCCATGAGGCAAGATCTCGCCCCCACTGCCCGACGGAATACTGCTTGGTGGTGCGTCCGTTGGAGAAATCGATTCGGATCCTGAGCTTGCTTGCGAGAAGGGATCTTCTTCATCGACAGGAGCTGCGGGTGCGATCATTTCAATGGGTGATACAGTTGGTCGAGCAGCTTCAGTAGGTGTTGGAGTTGGTCCCGCAGTCTTCACTGGTGCTGGAGCTTCAAACGCTGCCGATCCAAAGCACGCTGGTCCCGCAGTTTCAAGCCACAGTGGCATGGAGCTAGTGCCGTATTCTTGCAGGCAAGCAAGCGCGCCAAGCGATTGAAGCTGCATGAAGACTTGCAAACAAGCCGAACTCCCGCAGAATGCAGATCGAGTTGGGTCGTTGTCGTCCTTCTTCTTGAGCTTCTTGTCCAGTCGCAACCCGGAAGCAGCGCTGCAATCCGCGTATGACGCCGTCGCGTACACTTGCTTCTGGATCTCCGATCGACAGCTATTACCAGAGGCTTCAGCACATCCCATCAAATCAGACACGAGCAAGATCCACCACACGATGAAGCGGCATCGAGTCCATCGCTGATGAGGATGGCGATCGGTCATTGTTGGCCTTGTCGATGCCAGTGTGGATGATTTAGATGTGGGCTCGTCCTCTGTGGTGCCCACTCGTCAGAATCTCTCGACGCTTCTGTTATTGCTCAGAAGGGTAGCCGCGTAAAGGCTAACCAAGATAGCAGAGACCGTCAGACGGGTGATAGATCGATCGCAGAATGTTGATTTGGACTTCCAGGACTCGTGAGAGGGGGCAGTAGGCGAAGCTCCGGATCTATTGCCTTCCATTGCCTTGAAAACGAAAGAAGAATTCGAGTTTTGGACTGGCTTCTGGACTGGCCTTTGGATCCGGGGAGCGTGTCCATTTGGGAACTGGGTACAGTATGTACATTGAGTGGTGACGTCTCGATTCACATGACGCTTGGTTAAAACTAACTTGCTCAGATTACGATAAGTGCTGTCTGGAGACTTGGTGGATGAGATGCAGAACCTCGCCGGCCGTCGGTCGATCGCTCGGGTTTAAGGCGACACAGCGAAGGCCAATCGTTGCCATGTCCGAATGTTCCTCGTCCGTGAAGGCTGCACGGATCTTGCCAAGTGAAACCATTTGCAGAATCGCCGTATCTGGAAGCCTTCGCCCCGTGCCGGACTCGGTTGCATGTGCGTACGGCAGAGTGTGAGTGTCGAGCTCGCCTAGCACCACGCCAAAGGAGAAGATGTCTGCCTTCTCGTCATACCGCTCGCCGATCATCACCTCCGGGGCCATCCACAGACTCGAACCAACGCCGGCAGTCATCGTCTGGTCTGCTCGCTCTCGGGACACGCCAAAGTCCGTGATCTTCGCATTGAGTTCTTCGTCAAGCAGGATATTCCGAGACTTGAGATCTCGATGCACGACAAGAGGCTGCAGTGTGTGTAGATACGTCAGCGCGTGGGCCACATGCATCGCGATCTTGACCTTGACGGCGTCAAAGCCACGGGCATGGCTCCGGTCCGCCTCAAATCCGACTAGAACGGAACGCAGATCGCCGTTTGCGAGGAATTCAGTGACAACACTGAGCTCTTCCAGCGAATCCCACGCCACACCGATGAACTGGACAATGCGTTCGTGCTCCATGGTCGCCATCATCTTGATCTCCGCCACGAAGTTCTGTATTTGGCGCATATCTCGGCGCCGATCAGGCAAAAGGGTCTTGATCGCGACCACACTTCCTCGATAAGAGCCGCGATGCACCTCTCCGTAGCCCCCTCGACTCACCAGTGCACCGAACTCGAGCTTCTCGAACGGAATCCGCACAGCAGCGATCAGTTCTTCGTCCCATCCGGCGAAAACCGACCCGATTCCTGTTCCAACCCCAGTCGACGCGGGCTTCCGGTGGCTTGACATCATCGGGATTTCATCGTAATGACTCAACTGGGGTGTAGACAGCTCCTGGATGATGGGGACCGTGCTCAATCGAGCGTCGTACTCTGAGAAAGCCGACTGGGGCTTGGATACTGTGAGTCTTCTCTTCTTCTTCTTGTACTGGACAACCACGAACCCCACTGCGAGTACGAGCAGAATGGTCCCCACACTGGAGATGCCCACGGCCGTCTTCCAGCTCACGCCGTCCTTTGCCTGTGCCACGGCTGCTGAGCCGGGGGCTGTCGTTTCGTCTCCCTGTGCATCCGAGTGTGCGTCGGACTCGTCTTCCGTCACGCCACCACGACTCATACTATCAGCCGTCGACTTGGGAGGACGCACTATCACATTGTTGGAACGGTTGTTGCCGGCATCCCCAAAGCACGCGTACCGGCCTTCGAACGTCTCGAGCTTCACATCCTCGAGACCGGGCACGACCGAGCATGCCAATCCAAGGTCAATGTTGTTGAGAAGCCGCACGACCTCGAGGCAGGCAGTGCTGTTACAAAACGCGTCTTCTGAGACCGTGGCGACGGGAGGCGAGACGTCGAACGTGAAGCCTGAGTCCGACTGGCACGTCTTGTAGTATCCGGAGCCCGCCACGTCGCTCGCTTTGAGATCGGTGCAGCCGGTCGGGAGCTGGCCCCACTTGACCGGATTCTGCGCGACGCTACGTGAGACTTGCAGCGCAGATACGACGACTACGATGAAGGCCGACACGGTCATGATTATGCGTGCCATTTAGGATGGAGGAAGGCCATGCGCCGGAGCCTCTGGACGCGGAATCCAGCGCTCTGTCTGTGCCTGCGAACCGCAATGGAGACCGACGTGGTCCCTTCGGACCCAGCGCTCACCCAGTTGCAAGTCAACAGAGTTGGAAAGGACGACGACAGGACAACCGAGTTTTCCAAAACAAGGTTAATCTGGTGTGATAGTTGACTGAGTTGAGGTTGATTAGCCACCTTTTTTTGATAGGATATGGTGACAGCTCCAAAAATCGAGCCAGACCACTATCCTCTTAGCAGTATACTTAATTAACACAAACTGATCACCAGCCAGGGCCGTATGTAGACGTGAACAGGAAGAGTGCGCCGCCGCCACTGAAGAAGGTCAAGGTGGACGATTTCATGGCTCAGCCGAGCGATGGAGCGGAAGAGATGATGGAGCGTTACGAGCTGATGGCGGACGAGTTGGAGCCCGAGTTCCTGCAGGAGAGACGCATGGAATATGCTCACCACTTGGTGGAGACGATGCCTGCGTGGGCCCACTTGTATACTTAGGCTGGGGAAGTGCTACCACTACGGTACTATAGTAAGAATACGTGTAGTAAAGATTGAGTCCAGTGTGTAGCTGCCTGACTGCCTCGAAGCTGTGCACCGCATCCAAGCGGAAGAGTCGCACCA
>JAADVL010000349.1:0-30715 GCA_023334995.1 Pythium sukuiense
ACTGTAGTCAGGTAGTATCAAGGCACGGGAGCTTCGGGCCGTGAGGGGCTACTGGAGGAGGCGTTCGGGTCGTTGCAGTCGCTCGCTGAGCTGCCAGGAAGCAGCTGCGGAGGCCCAAAGACGGCGTTTTCCCACCGGATCACGAGGCTCAGCACCTCCATCGACCACGCCTGCGAGTTGGCACCGACGGTAGGAGCCATGCCACCAAAGGAGACCTTGCAGTCCTCGCCAAAGAGCCCTGCGCGGTCGTATTTGTACCAGGCGAAGACGTCGTGCCACACGACCTGGCCGGCGTCAGCCTCTGGCGACGGAAGGAAGAGCTCGCGGTCTGTGAGACGGTCTTGGCCCAGTCCTCGCAGTACGATGAGCTCGCCTGTGGCGGTCTGAGACCTTGACACGAGGAAGAGACTCTTCATGATCACGTTCTCGTTGTGGGCGTCCAGCGCGGCGTACTCCTGGAAGAGCACGATGTGGTTCTCGTCGATCTGCTGGACCACGACGCTCTTGATGTTGACTGCAGCACTGTACATCCTTCGCAGGATCACTGGGTCGGTCACCATGGGCCACGTGATGGACGTGAGCGTATTAGGCGAGACGTTGCGGAAGGTCTTGAACAGTGAGAAGTTGAAATACCCATCCACGACCGTCACTTCGTTCTGCCAGCCCAGGAAGCTCGGCCCTCGGAACGGCTCGGACGTCGGGTTTGGCGCACTCAGTGTCATGACGCCACCGATGGCACGGGCACTCACTGTGTAGCACTCTTGCGTCGTGAAGGGCTTGATGAAGATGGCCTTGCCGAGCTGGCTCGCGAAGAACATATCGTGCTCGGATGCTAGCAGGCTGCTAAGCTGCGAGACGTGGCCATGCCTCTGCGACTGCAGGTGGCGTAGATGCTCGTTCTCTGCCTCCAGTGCCAGCTTGGTCTCGTTCAGCAGCGTGAGCCGCTTGGACGGCGTGGTCGCGACCACGGCACCGGACGCTTCGGCCTGCTTGATCTCCGTGAGCTTTTGGAACTGGGCTTCGAGCTGCGAGACTTCGTCACGGAGCGAGTTGAGCTGGTTGAGCTTGCGGTAGTAGTGGCGACGCACCTTCTGTCGGTTCTTTTCACGTCGCTCGTCTTCCGCTGACAGCATCGACTCGCCTGTAGAAGCAACCACGAAAGCCCCGCTCTTGCTGCTTGTGGAGGATGTTGGGGACGTCGGGGACGTGGGTGACGAGGCTCGGGCGCTCACGGACTTGAGTGTGAGTGAAGGGGCGGAGCTGCGGCGTCCAGACTTCGTGGGCGGCACTGCCGTGTTGATCTGCGGCGGCGGCAGCGACGGCGAGGTCATGAGGTCCATGTACGAGCCTCCGAAGGTCGCGGTCTGTGGGTATGGGTGCGTGTGGATGTCGTCACCGGACGAGGATCCAGGCGAGTGGAGCCCATGGTGGTAGCTGTGCTGCGGGGCGCGAGAAGCTCGGTGAGACGGCGTGGGAAGCCCGGGCTCGTGGAAGCTCTGCAGCAGTTCAAGGTCTTCGGCTCCGAGCCACGGAGTGTACGGGTCCGCCGAGTGAGTGTCCATCACGGTATTCATAGAACGACTTGCAGGAAGAGGACTGGATGGAGTCCGGCGTCTTGGTGAGACCGTCGAGTGTGTGGAGTGGGTAGGCACGCAGGTAGGCAGGTAGGAAGACGCCTTACGTTAACTGAGCTGTCTGACTAACCGACTCGTCGTGGTAGGGCTGAAGGACTCGGTTTGGCACGCTGACGTCTGACGGTTCGGCGTCGAAATGGATTGTGATCCAGCAACGGCAGCGTCCTCGTCCTCGACAGGACCAGCGCGTGGGGACTTGAGACTCTCGAGTCGCAGAGGCTGAGGCCGTTACGTGGGTGAGGTGAGTTGCAGCGTGAAGCCTCCGACTGCACAGCGCACACACGCGGAGCGTGAGCAGCAGCAGTGGAAGGCGAGCGGAAGAGGAGCTCCTTCGGACACGACCTCTCTTGGCTGGGCAGCTGGACGCGACACTGGACTCTTGATGGACAAAGGGCTCCGACTGTGACCGCAAACGGGCCACGGAAGCCTCCATAAATGCATACCTTGTGAAAGGCATATGTCTCAAATGTGTTCTCTGAGATACAGAGAAAAGAACTAGAACCTGTGATACGTGATACTTGGTGGAGCTCCTCGACTTTGAAGAGCTCATGACGACAGTCCACCCTCTGACAGTTGGTGTTCACCCAGCTGCCCTCGAGGATTGAAGAGGCGCCGCGTCACGAAACTAGCCCACACAGACTGCGGATGCCGTGCTCCACGCTCGCTTACGAGACTGTCATCCACACGGGCATGTGCTCAGATAGAGCTCCTCCATGTGGCTGTGATCATACTGCCACCGCGGTTGCAAGTGCCATGCCACCACGATCGAATTGCCGGCCTGTATGCGAGATGGGGGGTTGTTCACGCGCTCCTTGTCGCGCGTTGCGGATCCGCCATGCCACATTGCGTCCAGCAGGCCAGTGGCCGTCATCGACGCGATTGGTGCCATCAAGTTTTGACTGGTTGCGTGTTCCCCTGTGTCTCCTGGCATGTCTCCAGCAGAGAGCGACAGCGTCGGACGTTCGACGTTGCAGCGCTTCAGCGAGACGATGACTGCGCTTCGCTCCGCCACGCTGGCGCACGCTGCTCACACCGGCTCAATGAGCCTCGTTGCAATCAACGCAGTGCTTTGGCTGCGCCAAAAGTTCCGTAGAAGCAAGTGCCTCCTGCGAGGAGAGGATCCGGGTGACGTGACGCCAGTGGCACCAGAAAGCCACATAACGTTTGACTGTGGGACCATCCTCATCCTCCACAGTCTCAGAGCCGGCGCAGGGCTCATAATCTGCCAACATTTGTCTGGCGGATGGCGTGGCAGAGCGACAACGCTAAACGAAGGCAGATCTACCGTACAGGACAGTGATGGACGCACGTCAAGTTGTGCTCGTGGCTGTTGACGGAGCTACAGTACCCAGCTGCGGGCGAGTCCGCACTGTGGAGTCCACACTCCAGGGACTTGAAGATCCCACTCCGTGCAGAAGAAGCCTGGATGGAACTCAGAGACCCGCCTCTGCGCCTGGGAATCGTCGTCTCTGCCGCCCGACGTGAGTTGCGACGGTCGCACCAGAGCGACGAAGGAAAATTTGTCTGCAAGCCACGCAACGGGACGCACCTGCTGGCTATGACGACCCGCCATGTGTACAGTAGGTTTGATTGCATAGGTTGCAAGTAGTCCTGCATGCAACGGTCGCAATCGCATCGGCCCCAACTCCAACAAGCGGCTGGTCCACCGTACTTGTCAACGTGTGAACTCCGGCTCTTCCATGTCGCGAGGCCGTGGCTGTTTGCCGCTTGATGGCGATACACGACGACGAGCATGCGGTCCGAAAGCTGTAAGAAAAAAAGAGATTACCCCGCCTTGGACGGCTTTCCACGTGCCTTCAGCGCGTGCTTGAGCTCTGTTCATGGATGGCGCTGGATCTCCATGCGTCTTCGCAGCCAACGGTCCCCCTGGATCCCAGAAAAACCAGCGGCAGGGCCTCTTCATGGATGAGTCGATCGACCACCGACGTGGGTAAGCTACCTACCGTTGCAGTAGGAGCCAGCGCTCCTCGACGATGACCAAAGGCGTCTCAATCCTTTGACGCAGTCAGCAGTCGATGAAATGGCTACACTTGGATGAGATTTACCACAAGTCAGTAGGCTGTCACATCTGGTGATCTCACCATATACCGTATACCTTGCTGAGTGTATACTGAGTCTAACGAGGCGTCGCTGTATACTGAGTCCATCAATTGGAACAACTCTTTGGTCCATCAGAAGAGAAAGCGACGCAGGTTGGTGTCTATTGATCGGCAGCACCACGATCGCCGCGTCCCACCACTCCCAGCGTGTCGTTTCCGACGGAATCTCCAGTACCACGCGAAAACCGCGTAGCCTCCAGACCGTCCTCCAGTTCAAGAGCTCCTCGTGCTTTAACCCGTTTAGTCGCGTCTTACGTCGCGTCTAACGTCACGTGTCGCCTCGGCCATCAATCGTTAGACGTTAGACGTGAGGAAAGCTCGCGACTGCAGCCATCCATTTTAGACCACGCCTAGCTGAGATCTCAGCTAAGCAATCGCCGGATGATCCGTCAACTGGACCACCCGGTCGGCAGCTCCTCGCAACGCGACGCCGACTGGGACTCGGCGTCCCCTGCGTCCTCCTCCTCTTCGGCTAACAGCCACGGCCCAGCAGCCGCCGTGTTAACTCACGCGCCCGCGAAAGCTCTCGACGAGAAGACGCGCAAGCGGCTCAAGCACCGAGAGTACGTCAAGAAGTCGTACCAGAAGAAGATCGTACGTGGCATTTTGATTCGGTTGTATGCTCGTGGAGCTGACGCTCGATGGATTGATTGGCTAGACGACGATCAACACACTGAAGAATGAGCTGAGCGAGCTGGAGGCCCAGTACAACGCACTGCTGGTGAGTAGTAGTGACGGCGCACTGAGACTCGCTCCCCATCAGCAGCCATCCAACCAGCCGCAATCAGGGCCGATGGCCAAGTACGTCGAGCTGACGAACCTCAAGGCCCAGTACCAGAAGGAGAATGCCGCGCTGTACGAACTCAATGCGGAGTTGATGAAAACCGAGAGCCGCGTGCAGCAACTGCTTGACACTGAGTCTCAGGTACGGAAACTGCTCATTGAAGGCGGGCTCCATGAATCGACGGCTGATGTTTGGCTTCATACATACGCAGCCTCTTGACGCCATACTCAACGACTCGACAGCCACTCTGCAGCCACGGTTCTCCTTCAAGACACTGCCCGACACGGAATACGCCAAGATCATCGCCCATGCTCGAGATGACATCCTGAAGTTCGCGAAAGCCACAGACAACTTGAGTACCGGGTCTCGGGTGTTCGGGTGGACGGACCAGCGCAAAGTCACAGGCGATGCTCTCAAGTTTGCGCTTGAGAAGACTTTCCTGACCATCTCAGCGTACGATCTGCTGGCGCGTAGCTGGGGAATCTTCTCTTCGCCCAAACGGTTCCCGAAGATCTACAGCGCGTCCCTCAAGACCCACTTCACACATCTACAACGCGTCAACGACGATACAATCCTGTTCCACCGCACTGTGCAATCTACAGGCTCGAACGTCGTCGCCAAGACCGTGTTTTTACTGACGCGGTTACGCATCGAGCAGGGCTACATGCTGCTCTTCCGTTCCATTGACCGAGAGCTCATCGACTTCCGCGAGAGTGAGAGCAGCCGCATGCTGGAAGACACACGGGCACTCGTCCACGACGACGGCTTCCCTCCTGCCATCAGAGACGTCTGGGTCGACAAGTATATCTGGGTCATCTTCGAAGAGCTCGGGCCCGAGTCGTGTCTGTTTCACTTCGGCGGGTCGACGATGACCAATATCTGGCTCAAGGAGGTGCTGTTCATCGCGCTGCGGTGGGAAACCATGGCCGTGGGCCCGCAGATCACACTGGAGCTGTGAGCTTCGTCCTGCATAGTACTCAGTATGTGAACAGTCTTGTGAAGGTTGCGTTTGTGCGGTGCGTGGAGTCAGACAGTTGATGGTGGTACGAAAACGTGATAAATAAACTCTGTGTGTACACCCAGACAGACACTAGCCGCTCGTGAGCTTGAACAGCGGCCCGACGGCCATGGTTTCCCAGCGTAACGCCATCAGAAGCACCTCCATCATCCAGAACCGCGCGTTGTCCGTCGACGTATGGCGCATTTCGCCGCCAAACTCGAACTTGACGGACGCTTGGTCGTCCTGGTCTTCAAAATACGTCCACGAAAACATATCCAGCCACACGTCCTTGCTGCTGGTTACGGACGAGCGCGTGTCGGCTTCTCCTTGGCGAACCAGCTTTGGATCGAGCGCACGGAAGATGGTCATGTAGCCCTTGTCGACTTGGAACTGCGACGCCAGCAGCAGCGTCTTGAACACTGTGTTCTGGTTGCCGCGTTTGAGCACGCGCAGGAACACGAGGTTGTCGTTGTTGATACGCTGTACGAGATGGAATTGTGACGACAACGTGGACGAATGCAGCGCCTGGTAGTGGCGCTCCGTTGTCATGATCTCCCAGCCGCGCTGGCTCAGCTCGTAGGCGCCGAGACTCAGGAACGTCTTGGAGATGGAGTACTCCAGCTTGTGTTGCGTGCTGGATGGCTCACTGGTCTCGGTTGTAGGAGGAAAGCGGTACTTGTGCGTCCACCCAAACACCTGCGAGCCCAAGTGCAAGCGGCTCTTGCTGGCCATGAAGTCCCGGACCTTGGGCCACGTCGCGTGGATCACAGCGAAGCAGTCGGACAGCGTGAACGCGTCGATGTCCACGACTGGAGCCGGTGGTGGCGTCTTCACGACTGCAGACAACGTCTCGACTTCATCTTCCGTGTCCTTCTCAGACGTGTCTTCCTTCAGAAGTCCTTCCGCCTCGAGCGCCAGACGAGCCCTTGTCTGGAACTGTTCGTGCTGCTTCAGCACCTCCCGCAGCGCCGCGTTCTCCCTTTCCAGCTTGGCCTTGACCTCTAGCAGCTCCACGTAGAGCTGCTTGGCTGACTGAGCCGCAGCTAGGGTCTCATCCGTCGACGTCTCGCCACTGGGCTCTCGTGGGGAGTCCTGCGGCGACTGCTCGGCCTTTCTCCGCGACCGTCTCAGCAGCTCCTCGTACCGCGTCTCCAGCTCCTTCTCCTCCGCCCGCAGTGTGCCTAGCAAGTTCTACAGTCTCTATTGTCAGTGCCATTCCTTGAAGACGACTATGTAGCCACCGCAACAGCCAACACTGCATACCAGTCGCTCGTGGTAGGCACGCTTGACAGCCAGGCGGTGCTTGCTGCGCTTGGCGTTCTTCTCGGCTTCTGCTGCTGCGGCTGCGAGCGACGCAGCGTCCACGATCACAACTGCAGGCGCCAGTGGACGCGGCTGGATGTTCACGAGCCGCCGCGGCGCCAGCGAAGCCAGCGGCGCCATCATGACAAGTGATCGGTCGGAGCCTTGCTTCGCCAGTGTGTGTACAGTACTGAATTTCGACTAAACGAGGAGCTCAGTTCGGAGGTTGGTATCCGATATCCTACCGGTTAGACTCTCCGGTTCTTAACCGAGGATCCAGGATCTGCGACGTGTGAGCGAGAAAGGCGACATGTGGGTCTCCATTCAGTGGGTCTCCATTGATGGGCAATTACGAGGATGCTAGAACTGGTTGATGGTGGTGGCGCTTATGAAGGCGCGGGGCAGGGCCCAGGCGTCCTTGCCGTGGTACTCGACCTGCAGGCGCTTCTCGAAGCCGTCCTCCAGGTCGGTGATCGTGACGCGCTTGACCAGCGGACTCGCGTCGGCGATGGGCTTGTTCTCGTCGTCCTCGTCAAACAGACCCTTGCGCGTGTAGCACAGCAGCAGCTCGTCTTGGTCTTTGGCGAGGAAGATCGCGTCGTCGTCGATGCTCACGTCTTGCACGGCGTCGGAGACGAAGGGACAGATGAGCAGCCGCCAAATGCTCTTCACGACGAACCGCGTGTCGGAGAAGAACCGCTCCTTCGGGTCCACGCGGTGGATCGAGCGCTGCACGTACGACACGCACAGCATCTTGAATGTCTTGCCTGGGAGCCCTTTGTAGTAGCTGTCGCCTTCGAGCTTGCGGTTGATGAGACCGTCCGGGTCCGGAGGACACTGCGCCAGCGCCGCTGCCTCGCTGTCAGTGGTGATAACCGTGGCGTTGGTGACCAGAGTGAGCAGCGGCGCCGACTGCCACGCATGGAGCTGCTGCACGCGGAATGGCGCCACTGGATCCTGCGTGTACCCACGGTTCCTCGCCTCTGCTGTGAGAGTTGCGAGCGCCGACGACGACCAGGCCACAAGCGACGCGTTATCCGGGTTCTCGTGAGGAAACTGGGCGACGACGAACGAGTCAGCGTCGTCCTCTGCCACGATGTCACGGCGCACACAGAACGCTGGCTCTTCGTCGGGTCGGGGGGAATACGCCAGCGTCGGGATCGCCCTCCACGCGCGTCCGCTGTCGTACACGCTGAAGCAGTTGCTGGCCTTGGCGTTCGCCTCGTTGAATGCGAAGGCCTTGAAGCTGAAGATGACGTGGAAGTCGGACACGGCGTCGACGACGTACGTGCCCACGATGATCTTGGTCGTCAGAGGCTGGTACTTCTCGAGCACATGGATGGCGACCTGTGCGCCTACGGACGCGTCGATGGGGCCCACTGACGCTGCAGTGGAGACGACGGCCAGCACCACAAGCAACACGACGAGGAGGCTGCTCATCACGGACAATAATGGAGAGATAGAGCACCCTGTCTACTTACTGACTTCAGATGCCACTGCTTGTCGACCTGGTGGTCAATAAGAAAACGAGGTCGACAGTGGGCGTGGAGTATGCCTCACCGTGCTCTACGAAGTGCGTCGTTGCGTGATTCCAATGCATCTCTGTTCTATTCAGGAAGTCAAGTACTGTAGCCTTAGCTAGCTGTCTACATCGTCCCCTCACTCAGAACTTCTTGACGGCGTCCATGTCGAGGAGCTGCGCTGGGAAATACCACGCGGTCTTGTCGTGGTACTCGACACGGAGCCGCTCGTCGCGGTTCTCGAACTGCTCGTCGAAGAACACGCGCTTGGCAAAGGCCGACGGGTTTCTCGTGTTCGTGGCTTCTTCGTAATCGCCAGTGAGCGGCGCCTCCGTGAAGCACAGGTACTGCTTCCCGCCCTTGGACGGCGTGAACACCACGGCCTTGTCCGTGCCCTTGAAGTAGATGCTCGTCGGAGTCATGTCGAAGATCGCCGTCGCGCACGACTTCCGCCAGAACACACTGTCTCGGAAGTGCACGCTCGTGAGGTACTCCTCGCGTGGAGCCACGTCCTGGAGACCACGCTGGATGTAGGACACACACAGCAGTAAGGGCTTCTCTCGTTCCACACCAGCGTAGTAGTCACCGCCTTCGATCTTGCGCTCCACGAGCCCCGTCGGGTCGGGAAGGCAGTGCTCGCGTGCCTGGTCCTTGTGGTCGACAGTGACGGCGTACATCTCTTTCACGAACGTGAGCACGGGTGCCGCCTGCCAGTGCTGGAGCTTGGTGACACGGAACCACACGAGTGGAAGCTCTGTCCAGCCACGCGTCCTGGCGTGTTCCACGAGCTTGGCGGACGAGACGGCGGCGGCGAACGTGCGAGTTCGCATGACTGGGCGTCGGAAGATGGACGTGACGTACCGAGCGAACTGTGCGACGGCGAACGTGGTCTCATCGTCGGGGAGATCGCGTCTCGTACAGAAGGCTGGCTCGCCCGTGTGGTGCTTGGCGTTTTCGACGCTCGTGGCCATCGGCACCCAGTGGAACGTGCTGTTGACGAAGAAGCAGTTCATGGTCGCGACGTGCGCAGGCTTGAACTCGTAGGCCTTGAACGTGGTCATGAGACGGAAGCGGTCGCCGATGACGACGTTCTCGATGGGACCGACGTGGGTCTCCGAGTCGACTGGCAAGAAGCGCTCGAGGATGTGGACGGCGACTTCGTTCGGCAGCACGAGCGTGGGCTGCGGTGTCGATGGCAGAGGAGAAGCCACAGGAGGAGATGTCACGTTGGTCGACGGAGGAGTCATGTTAGCGACTGGAGGAGCTGAGACCGTCACGTTGGCCAGAGGAGCTGACATCGTACCATTCGTCGCTGGAAGTGAGACCGTCGGTGGAGGAGAGACGGTCGCGTTGGCGGAGGGGACAGAGACGGAGATGGTGTGGCTGCATGAGGATACCATCAACAGCAGCAGCACCGCGAAGAAGCACTTCATCCTGTGAGCTTGGAGGGAGATGAGAGCCGGCGAAGCCGTTTCGGAAAGTGAGAGAAGCGGGGGAGAACTCTCGCCACTGCCACCGCCACTGCCATCGTCCACCCACTCGCAAATCAGAAAACCCGGACGTCAAACCTCACGACCGCAGAAACAAGACGACAGGCCAAGCATGCAGCTAAGAAGCACGAGCTCTCGTCACCTGCTTCTCATCCGTTCGTGGCTGACAGCGTGTGTGGATGCATGCATGCAATCTGTCTCTGTGTAATATTTCGTGTGGGAACTCTCACCAGGCGTGGATGAATGCGTGTCATCAGCTAGAACTTGTTGGCCTCGTCGGCGTCGATCTTCTGCTCTTCGAACACCCACGCGTCCTTGTCGTAGTAGTCCACACGCAGTCGCTCGTTGCGGTCGTCGGGTGTCTCGTCAAAGTACACGCGCTTGGCGTACGCCGCCGGGCTGTTGAGGCTCTTGGTGTTGTCGTCGTCCCGCACGAGCCGCTCCTTGTCCAGACACAGCAGTCTCTCGCTCAGCTCATTGTACTCGCCGTCGCCCGGACGGAAGCGGCCGCTCGTGTAGCCGCCCACGTACCACTCGCCCACTGGATGGCCGCCAATGTACGCTGCGGCGATGGAGCTGAAGAGCGGACACGCCTCGAACGTCCACACGGAGATGTCGTAAAACCGCACGTTGGTCGCGAACTCTTCCTTCGGATCCAGGTCCTGCACGGAGCGACGCACGTAGGTCACGCAGAGCTTGTGGGTGTGCTTCTCCTTGGAGCGAGCATAGTAGTTTCCCGGCTCAATACGCCGCTCGCTGAGTCCGTCGGTTGATGGAGAGCACAGCGAGTCGGTCTCGTTCTCGGTCGGTGCCGCAGCCACTTGGATCTCCGAGATGAATCGCAGCACGGGCGCCGTGTGCCAGCTCTTCAGCCGCGAGACTCGGAACGCCGCGAGCGGTGGCTGCGTCCAGCCACGCGACCTGGCGTCGGCGATGAGGGCTGACACAGGGCCTTGCGTGGAGATGATGAGCACGGGCCCTTCGATCTCGCGTTGGAACTGAGCGACGGCGAACGTGGACGTGTCATTGGTCTCGTTGGTGCCACAGCGTGCGCAGAAGGCGTGCTCGTCCGTACGTTTGAGGGTCGCGTTGGCTTGTGGTGACAGTGAAATCCACTGGCCGTTGTCCTTGGACACGAAGTAGCAGTCCATGCTCGCGGCGTTGGCGTCGTTGAACTCGAAGGCCCTGAACGACGTCATGAGACGGTAGCCGCTGCCCACGAGGATCGAGTGGTACGGACCGACGAAGGTCTTGGATTCATACGGCGTGAAGCGCTCCACGACGTGCACGGCGACCTCTGTGGCTTGAGTCGGCGTAGCACGGGCCTGTGGCTCAACTGGCTCAACTGGCACTGTGGCGTTGATATCGGAGACCGAGACGTCAGACGACGACCATAGAAGCAGGAGAAGCAGGAGCTGCATGGTCGCGGGGCCGTGATGGCGCTCACAGGAGACGGGAGCGAGTCGAGTGCGTCGGAGGCGACGCGTTCGCAAGTGAGACCGTGGGAACGGCACGTGAGACCGTGGCGTCCACGCAAATCAGACGACAAGCAGGCGAAACAAGACGACGAGGCGGGGCGTGCGAGAACGGAATCCGTGGTCGTATATCCGGCAGGATTCTATGGAGAGCTCTGTATATTTCAACAGGAATGTGGGGCGACGACGCTACACCTCAGTCGCTCAGAACGCATTGACGACGTTCCAGTCGATGGCTAGCGGTGGGAACTTGAAGGCATCGTCGCCGTGGTACTCGACTCGCAGTCTCTCCTCTTTCTTCTCGTGGGTTTCGTCAATAAACACTCGCTTGAGCACCTTGGACGTGGCCAAAACCTGCGTCTCGCCATGCTTGTTGGTGCCGAGAAGCCGCGGCGTGAAGCACAGCAGACGCTTCTTGCCCTTGCGCGGACTGAACGTGACGGGGAGGAACGTCTTGGCGAACGACACGCCGTCGTTACCGAACGGGCACTTGTGCAGACGCCAGAAGACACGGTCCACGAAGCGCAGCTCCGACACGAAGAACTCGCTCATGCCGATGTCCGGTAGCGCACGCCGCAAGTACGACACGCACAGCATGAACACGTCGCCTGCGTCGCCGGCGTAGAAGTTGCCGCCTTCGATCTTGCGGTCGGCTCGTCCATCGGCGTCGGGCTGGCACTGCGTGGCCGCCTCTTCTTTCGTAGCTGCCTTCGCGACTTGCACGCTCGACACGGCGGTGAGCTCAGGCGACGCCTGCCAGATCTTGAGCCGTGTCACGCGAAACGACGTGGGCGGGTCCTTGAGCCAGCCTCGGGCCTTGGCGTCCGCGAGCACAGCGGCTGTGGGCTTTTGTGCGGCGAGGACCAGCACGCCACCCGTCTGGGTCTTCTGGAACGTCGCCACGGCAGCAGTAGTGGGGTCGTCAGGAAGCCCTCGCGCCACGCAGAAGCCTGGGGAGGCTGCAGGAGTCTGGTCGGTCCACGGCGTCCACTTGTTGGAGTCCTTGTCCACGGCGAAGCAGTCCATAGCGGCGGCGTTGGCGGCATCTCGGGCGAAGGCTTTGAATGTCAGCACGAGGCGGTAGTCGGCAGGGATCGCAGTGGCGTCCAGAGGACCCACGACGGCCGAGGACGCGAAGGGCATGTAGCGTTCGAGCACGTGGACCGACACCTGGGGGGCGAGGAATGGCATTGTCGTTGGTGTTGGTGTTGGTGTTGGCGTTGGCGTTGGCGTTGGCAGCGCGGCGATCGACTCGGGCATCAAGATCCAGTCGTTGTTGTCCAACGTGAAGTTGTGGGCGACAACCGCGACACATGCAGCCACGATCCATAGCGCCAGCAGCAGCAGCGAGTCGCGTGGTGGTCGTGTCATAGCTCACTGAAGCAGCAGGGTCTTCCGGGAGCTGGTCTCTGGACAGTGGTGGCTTGAGCAGGGGCTCGCGTTTTCACAACTGAGACCGTCAGACACCTCCACGCCAGTCAAACTCGACGCCTGTGAGCCCACTGGGGAATCAGACGACGGTGGTTGGCTCCTCACATCGGCTCGTCGTCTTGTTTTCTTGGTTTTTCGTCGGAGCTTCCGCTGTCTCTGGCCAGTCACTGGACGTGGCGCATTCTCTTGGTTCCTAGTGTCCTGGTGGTGAGCTGTCCTTCTTGTAGCTGCCACTGCGTGACATCCCACCGGCGTCTGCTGCGTCTTTCGTCTGCTTGCTCGCCTTGGGGTTCACTGGCAGGTACGACGTACCGAGGGACTGGTCGTTCGGGTTCGGGTTCATCACCAGCACCATGGAGCTCTTGGGTCGAGGGATCTCCTCGATGCGAGGCATTGGCCGCACTGCCACTGGCGCCACGGACGCTGACGTCGCCTGGGCTGGCGTCGGACTACCAGCAGTGGCAGCATCTCTCGCACTGGCGTTGTTGTTGCTCGCAGGAGCCGGGGCCTGGATGAGGTTACTGAAACGCCGGCAGCGGAACGTGTAGCCGAGGGAGCTGTACAATAGAAAGCTCAGTACTTCGTCTGCCGCCACGGAGCTCCACCGCCAGCGGTCGTTCGTGGCATCGCTCACGAGCCCGAGGATCGCGATCACGCACGAGATGAACATGTACACGCCCAGCAGGCCACGGAAGCGACGGAAGAGCATGTATTTGGTGTAGACTGGCGTGCGCGTCGGGTCGAGCTGCATCTGCCGCACCATCGCGATCTGGTAGAGCAGCATGTTGAGATTGAATGCGGAGTTGTACCAGACCATGAAGACGACCGAGCTCCAGGACACGCCCCAGATCAAGAAGACGGTGAGGTGCTTGACGACGCTGTTCTTGAGCACGGCGTACGAGATGGCCCACGCGATGGTCACGAAGCGGATGTACTGGTGCTCGCGGGGATCCAGGTGCGCACGGGTGATCTTCCAGCCCTTGGCGACCAGCACGACGACCTCGGCGGGGATCGCCAGCGCGAAGACTTGGCTCAGCATCGTCGCGTTCACCACGAGCTTGCGTGCCGTGCCGACGAGGAGCTGGTCAGTGTACAGCGTCACGCACGTGAGCGTCGCGTAGATGCACAGCGCGATAGGAACGTGCTTCATCTTGGTCTGCAGGTCGATCACGGCTTCACGAGATGCTCGGATGTGCATCGCCCACACGATCCACGTCACGGCCCACGCGATAGTCAGACCCAGGTAGAAAACCGAGAGGAACATGGCGTCGGCCGACAGACACGAGCCGTTCTTGTCGCACAGGTTCATGTACGCCTGGATGTGCATCGAGGGCCGAATACGCGGCGGCACGCAGCACCCGGCTGTGGATTGCTGGCACGCTGGACGCGACCCTGCTGCCATTGCTGGGTCGTTCTTGGGGCACGCGAAGCATCGATTGCTGGCCAACAGGGCGTCCGACTGGCCCAGACACGACCGCAGCACACCTTCGTCGCCACCCACGGTCTCACACGCGTCGATGTAGAAGTAGAGCTTGCCGTCACCAGTGTAGCCGTCGCTGCTTTCCGCCCACTCGCTCGCGATCGTCGTGCGCGTGCGGTACACGTACGAGTCCTTGGCTTCGTCGACGAGCGGGTACGACTTGCACAGATCGCCGAGAGTCTGGTTGGCCATGGCGCAGTACCCGGGCACGAACTCGGACACCTTGGCGCCCTTGCCCGTGGCTGGCAGGTTCATAAACTGGTTGTAGTCGTTGGTGTCGCACACAATGAGGTGGAGCATGTTGCGGCCGGCGTCGGCGCCCGGCGAGTCGATCGTGAGCGTGACGTCCAGCGCGATGTCAAAGTAGCCACGCTCGCCCACGGCGTACGTCGCGAGGTGCACGAGCCGCGCGTTGGTGTTCTCGATCGTCACGGCGTACTGGTAGTGGTCCGTGGCTGCCATCACACGCCATGGCAGAGTCACGAGCAGCAGCAGACATGTCAGCATAGCGCGAAGCGGGGACGCCATCGTGGCAGAGTGGCTGACTGATTGATGCTCGTGGCTGATTGATTGATGCTCGTGGCAGGCTCTCCGGTGGATGCAGGCACTGGACTGGAGTGGAGTATCCAAACAAGGTTCTGATGCTCGGACCGACCAGGACGGATGCCGATGTTTCTAAACTTGGATGCTTTGACACGTGCATGCTGGTGAGACGGGCTGGCTGGCCTGGGCGGGAGACGCTGCTTGCTGTGAGTGGGAGGAGAAGTCCGACCATCAACTGGCTGGCTCCGTGCTGCGAGAAGCAGCGGGGGTTCGGGGGGAAGAGCGATCCGCTAACGTTTATTCACGAATCGCTAGCTGCTCTACTTGCTGGACGTCGCCACTGCTACTTACTTATATTCTACGAGGAGCGGCGAGGTCTCTTAGATCTCACGCGAGTACGGTGGGTAGTTGCCTACAGACACGACACACGAGGCTCGCGTCAGTCAAGCTCTTCATCAAAAAGCATACAAGCAAGACAGTGAGTGGCTTACCATCGTAGTATGGATATGACGATGACGACGACGACGGAGGTGGTGGCGGAGGGCGATGCAGTTGTGCTAGGCTAGGCAGTGAGCCCATGCCCTGGCTCGTAGCCACGTGGTGCATGCCACTGGCAGCCATGGCACCCGGTGGCATGACAGCAGCCCCCAGGGGCGTGAGCTGGTACGTCCGTGGCGGGGCCGAGGGCACGTGGCGAGTCTGCCGCTTCTGCACGCGGCGCTTGGACTCGAGCTTGCGCTGGTTCTGGTTGGCCTTGGCGCGGTGCTTCTCGCACAGATTGTGCAGCTCTCCGTTGCGCTTCACGGCTCGGCCATTGAGACAAAGCTTGTTGCGGTACCGACACAGGGCCTCGTCGTTGGCCCCTGCAGCCGAGGCTGGCGGTCGAGGGGCGTGGGCTGGCGCCTGGTGGGCCTGGAGAGACGGCGGGAGGCCGTTGGCCTGCGTGAGCGAGCTGATGGGCGGCAGCTTGGGCATGGGCTGGATGGGCGTGAGCTCTCGCTCGCCCGTGGGCACGGCACCGTGCTCCGTCTTGAGATACTTGGCGTGGGGCTCCCTGTCTAGAGGACGACCGCTGTCGGCACGTGGCGAGTGGTCGTCTCCGCTGTCACTGCCACGGGCACTAGCACTAGCACTGGCACTGCTATGGCTGGGGCTGTGGGACGCGCCCTGGCTGCCACTGGGGCTGCAACTGGGGCTGCTACTATTGCTGCTACTGCTACGCGTGGAGCTCTCGTCCTCGACCGCCGCGGCGCCGCTGAGAAGGTGCTCGAGCGTCATGGCCAGCATGAACCCACGATGCTTGTTAGTCTGTGACTGATTGATGGATTGACTAGAATGATCCCCACCGACACACCACCCACAGAAGCAGGGGGTGTCGGGTCCCCACCCACCGTCACGACGGTGCCCTCCCCACTCATCTCTCTGATGGGGAGAAGGAGCTCCTGACTGATCTGAGACCTGCGGTAGCGCAAAACGGGACCCAGAGGGCAAGAACCCTCTGCTACTGCATGGTCTCCTCATGCTTATAGAGAGGATACCTTCTATAATGCATTTTGATGGTGCACAATGAGATTACCCGATATAAAGGTGTATGGCAGATGGCGGGTTAGCTGGACCGGCCGGTTGGTTGAGAACGTGAGTTGCGTGAGAGAGACGGGCCGTAAAACCTGATTTCTTTCTTTTTGGTTCGTGATTCTTGAACACGATGCGACGACAAGAAGGAATGGACTACACTATATGAGTAGATCTCGATTCTTCGGTGGTAAATCAGAGTGCGTTTGTGGAAAATCAATGTACCTATCTAGGATGTATAGGTGAGAATCTAAACCAGATGGCGGCGCATAGTGATATCTCTGGATCCTCTATCAGTCAAGAAAACCACGGCAGAAACGGGGCAGCTTGTGTAATCACCACCAGTGGTCTTGGCAACAAGCAGGTCCCCACACGTGGATGACAACTTGCCATTGACACGTGGCTCTGCAAGCAGCGCGTCTTGTGTATCACGCGTCGGAGCCCACGCTGTCGATGGGCGTGTCGACCAGTTGCCGCCGCTGCGCTGAACAGAACGGCAGCCTCCCTCGAGCTGTCAGCAAGCAGCCTGCAGGGCTCCCTCCCAGGGAAATCTCTGAGATAGCCAGGGACCCTGATGATCTTGGAGATTGATCGTCTAGGGGTGCTCTGACGGTACCCCACAGACTGTAGGGTACCATGGGAGAGACCTCTGCATCGCGCCCTCCTACGCCTGACCGTCGACGGATGCTGCCGGTTAGGACGTGTCCGCGGGAGATGTGGACGCTTGCAAACTTACTTTGTTGTATACATGCTACTTGCCTTATTGTACTGTACGTGAGGTAAGCATTCCAGCCCAGCCTGTGTTGTCAACTGGCACCCGTTTGCGCTAGTGCATGCCTCATAGTGCAACTCTCACAACTCTGATCGGTGCTGTACACCGCAATGACTCAATTTCCATTTTGATGGCAAATCATCACAACGACCTGTTGCTTATACTGTAGGGTAGGTACGTAGGGAGCCCACGTAAGGATCCCATCAGACCCATTCCATGCGTGTCGACTGCTGACCTGGAGTGGTCGGGTACGCCATCTCGACGTCTGCGTGCGCCTCGCCATGGTGGTGAAGCTGCTGGTGCTGGTGGTGCTGGCGGGAGGACTCGTCCACGGCGAAGAGCCATCGCAGCGTATAAATATCTTCTTCTTTCAGTGCGACCGGCGTGCTCGACGGCTCGAGGCCGACGCTGACGCTGACGCCGGGCTTGTCACTCTCGGCGCTTGCGTCGCTACACGGAGACATAAAGTCCGAGTCGACCATCGTGCCTGGCGAGTGTGGGGAGCTGTAATCAACGTTGTCGTCGAGCGGAAAGATCTGGTCGGGGTTCGCTGCCATGGACTCGAGCTGGCGCTTGAGGATTCGCTTCCGCATGTCGAGTCGGCGCTGATTCCGGTTCGCAGCCTCGCGATGGACGTCGCAGAACGTGTGCAGCCCTCCTCGGCGTTTCCGCGCGCGAGGATTCATGCACAGTTTGTTCTTGTATCGACACAGCGACTCGTCGTGGTGGTACTGCGCGATGAGATCCTTGACCTTGGTGCGGCGGCGGCCAGTGGACGATGTCGTGGCCTTGCGCTTGGTCGCTGGGGGCTCGGCGAGTTCGTGCTGCGTCGCGGACATGCTTGTGGAGGTCTACTGGCAAATGTACTTCTGTGGGCGGCGTGGTGTGGCTCCTGCACTGTTGAGAGCGAGAGAGAGAGAGCCGAGTTGACGCGAGGAGCAGCACGGCGCTCTCTGGTGCTACGTGCCTCTTCGCGTCCGACGGCGCCAGAGACGAGCCGCTGTGACGCGAGTAACACGCATTGACGAGCCACTGCTGGAGAAATCCAGTAGACGCAAATCCACAACGACACAGAAAACCTAGACTTTAGCCCAGATTTGATGAAGCAGAGGTGGATATTACACGGATTTCACAAGGGTGGACCAACGCCCAGCACGAACTGACAGCGAGAGTGGCACGCCAGCCAGCGGATCAGACCAGAAAGGGATCCCGATCCGTGGCAACATATCTCTTTATCAAGGGTATATGTAGATAAAAGTGTTTTGTCCGTCATTTGATGGTGACCTTACTGGGGATGTTTGAGGTCGTATACAATTATAGAGGAAGAATGCCGAGGCATCGTGAGACACCAGCGCGACCTCTGCGATCAAATGCGCACACACACCCAGACATTCAGAGGGCATGCGAACTGTGCACGATGCAGATCTCGCAGTGTTCACGTCGACTGTCCCGCCAAGGCGGAAGTAGAGCGACTGGCGAGCGCAAGCCAAGCCACGAGGCCGTCAAGGTCCCTGGCGGTCGTGGAGGTCTTTGGATTTGTTAAGGAGCTCCGGGTCGTTCAGGTGTACCGTCACAGCGTATTCTGTGGCTCTGCCGTGGACTACCACTGGCGTAAGAGTCCACACACGTCGCTCGTGGTAATCAACGTGGGTCTTGGCACACCGTTCTCAGCCCTGCGTGCATGCTGGCCAACGGCAAGGTCACAATGGTGGTCGCCGCACCAGCAGCAGCGCGATCAGTTTCGTATGCAGAGAGTCCGCACAGTTGTACGGACCACGACGAACCGACCGCCGCGCGTGGCAGTTGCCATCGGTGGACACTGACGTGGCAATGCAGGGTGTGGGTCTGGCGTTGGCGAAAGAATCAAGTGGAGCTCCTGTAGAGAAGAGCCACGGTGAACGAACGCACGGACTGTAGCCATTCGGCCTATAATCGGGGGGCCCGCAACGAGCAGACACTGGACGCATGTGTCTGATGACACCTCGCCGTCATCTGCTTGGCCCGAGCGTGAACGCGACTGGAGAATGCCGGTTCCGCAGCTTGACACGGCGCTGCTTTTCTTGGGACTTCGGCCAGCACACGGATACAATTAATTATACAGTAGTCTAGAATAGATCAGCCAGCCAAGTGCGTGTGATGCAGCGCATATCCAGACGTTTCAGTGGGCCGTTGGGACGACAATCCCTCCTGATCTGAGTCAGCGAGGAGAGCTGGTGAGTGTTCTGAAAGCTTTCTTTGATTGCTGTCCACTGACCTGCATCCTGGAGGCGTAAACAGGGTTCCGAAGGCTCAAGCTCGAAACTTACACGTTTCATTTGTTCATAATTGGAAACTTCTACTTGGAAGTGTAGGTGTGGTTGGTTTATAGTGTACAGCGGTGTGGTGGGGTCACTGCGGTCGGAAGACGCCTGTGTGGTCCGGTCCAGCCTCAGTGTGGTCTGGCTCGCCGAACAGACTCACGAGAACGTCCACGTCTTCCTCCAGCAGCCCAGTCGGCCTTGGATACGGTTCAACGCCCACAGTCGGGACTAACGGAGGCGGGGTTACTACCAGCGACGGATCGAGTTCGTGTGCGGCCTGGATGGTCTCGTAGTACGAGAGGATTGACTGGTGCTGGCGACGCTCCACGCGCTTCTTGCTGTCCAGCTTCCGCTGGTTCCTGTTGGCGTTTTCGCGATGCTCCTCGCAGAACGCGTGGAGTCCTCCTGTGCGCTTCTTCGTCCGTGGGTTTGTGCACTTTTTGTTGGAGTATCGACAACGCATCTCTTCGCTGACGGCTGTGGCTTGGTTGCTGTCGCTGCTCTCACCCTTGGCAGCGTCCTCCGGTGAGTTATTAGTCTCGACTTCCTCCGTTGCGTCTTCGGCCATCTCGACGTCCGTTTGTTGGTAGTCCATGCTCATTTGGCTGTACGTGGTTGCGTCGCACTGCATGCTTCTCGCTGTGAGTCTGGATGTGAAGGGTGAGATCACACACACCGACAACCCCCGCGTCCCAAGTACAGTCCATTCCTAGGACTCGGCGCCTGTGGAAAACGCGACGGGTACTCATCTCAGGACAACAATACTGTGCATGCAGTATACTGCACGGAGCTGCGCTGCTGCTGCCCAAGCGTTAGCCGTAAATTCAGTGGGACTCAGTCGATGCAAGGACCAGAGAGCGCCAATGTATCTGGTGACGCGATAAGATATCTCGGAATCCAGTACCTCTCGGCCGTCGCATCCGTTCGATAAACCTCTAATAACGAGTACTCGGAAGTCTTTTACATCATTAATGATTTGAAAAGGAGTCTTTAGCAACTGTGATTATGAATACTGACGGAGAGACGTCAAGTCGCTGGATTCCTGTGGGCGTCCCATCAACCCGAAGCGAACTCTTGGTCCATGGGTGGTGCAATAGCCATCGTAAGGATAACGTTACTGTACTGTGCATGGAAACGTAACCGTGTTCAGCAAGAAGAGTGCAGGGCGTTGGCAGCTCTTTGATGTATTGCGGTTTGCACACAGGATTTCTGAGCGCGTGTCTCGTGAATCAATTGCGGAACCTGTAGATCCAGTGCGCATTCTTCCAACAAGCATGCCGCAAACGGAAAGGAACGAAGACTCCAGGCCATCACAAACGATCGTTTCCGTACCGGTGAATGCACGATGCGAAGGCGCCTGACTCGACCAGATCTTTAAAGGGCGTTGGACTTCTTGTGACAGCCTGCAAGTTCCAGGCTGCAACACAGTGATCGTATATCACCGCAACCCAGGCGCTGAGATATGATGGCTTCCGCACGCAGCTTGCCTTGCAATGTCCGCTACTCATGCTGAAACGGCATCCAAGTTTGCTTTCTCCGTTTGGAAATCAGGTGCGGTGTAACCCGACGCGTAATATTTCACCCCATCAGTGTAACCGGTAATATTCCAGAAATATTCTCTTGGGTGCCCATTTCTGTATGTACTGTTTTAGCGGTGGCGTTGTCCTCCAATCAACGCACCTTTTCGGGCGGATGTCCGCTCCCCCCTCCGCTCCGCTGGTCTTCTCCCCATCAATCAGTCCGCTCCGCTCCGCTTTCCGTCCACCATCACTCACTCCGCTCTCTTTGATCCCAGTCTTTGCGTCTGGTGTCCGAGGTTTCGTCCAATGGGACTCGTTTGATTGAAACTGGTGGTCCCCGACCTCCTCTCTCCGTGGTCCACTGGTTTTCAAAGGGGGTCTTCCGCGTCGAAGCAGTGGCTGCTCGTCGAGAAGCTCACTTTCGATTTTAGAAACCCAAGTTCAAGATGTCGGAGAAGCAGCACCTGTCGCTCGTTGTGTGCGGCCACGTCGATGCCGGTAAGTCGACCACGACCGGCCACCTGATCTTCAAGCTCGGCGGTATCGGCGAGCGTGAGATGGCCAAGCTCCAGGCTGAGGCCGACGCCAAGGGCAAGTCGTCGTTCGCGTTCGCGTACTACATGGACACCTGTAAGGAGGAACGTGAGCGTGGTGTGACCATCCAGTGTAACACCAAGGAGTTCTTCACCACGAACTACCACTACACGATCGTGGATGCCCCTGGCCACAAGGACTACATCAAGAACATGATCACTGGTTCGGGCTCGGCTGATGCCGGTCTGATCCTCGTGCCAGCCGAGAAGGGTGGTTTCGAGGCCGCCATCGCCAAGGCGGATGCCAAGCTCGGCGTCGATGAGGGCCAGACCCGTCAGCACGCGCGTCTGCTCTTCCTGCTCGGCATTGAGCAGATCATCGTCGGCATCAACAAGATGGACTCGTGCGACTGGTCGGAGACCCGTTACAACGAGATCAAGGAGGAGTTCATTAAGATGGTCACCGCCATTGGCTTCAAGCCAAAGCGTGTGCCAGTGATCCCATACTCGGGCTTCAACGGCGACAACCTCGTCACCAAGTCGGACAAGTGCCCATGGTACAAGGGATGGAAGGCCAACCTCAACAAGGACACCACCATCGAGGGCTTCACCATCCTCGACGCGCTGGACAAGCTCATCAAGCCGCCAGCCCGTAACCCAGAGGGCCCACTCCGTCTCCCTGTCTCGAACATCTACAACATCAAGGGTGTTGGACAGATTATCTGTGGCCGTGTCGAGCAGGGTACCGTCCGCCCAGGTGACATCGTCGGCTTCACGC
Organism: Pythium sukuiense; assembly: GCA_023334995.1. Classification (NCBI taxonomy): domain Eukaryota; phylum Oomycota; class Peronosporomycetes; order Pythiales; family Pythiaceae; genus Pythium; species Pythium sukuiense. Next base: position 22,255 of record JAADVL010000349.1, read on the forward strand.
CGTCGGGTCTCCGCGGCAAGAAGATGTTCCAGATCGAGCAGCACCACAAGCAGCTTGCGGCCGCTGGCCCAGGTGAGAACGTCGGTATGTCGATCAAGGGTATCTCCAAGGACGAGAAGGTTGAGGTCGGTGACGTCATCTACCTCGAGAAGGAGGGCATCCTGAAGCCAGTCAAGAGCTTCACGGCGATGGTCTTCGTGCAGGAGCACCCAGGTGTCCTCAAGCGCGGCTACTGCCCAGTGATCTTCTCGCGTACGGCCCGTGTTGCGTGCCGCATGTCGGAGATCAACTGGAAGCTGTCGAAGAAGACCGGTAACGTCAAGGTGGAGAAGCCGGATGAGCTCTCGCAGTTCGAGCAGGCTGAGGTTGTGTTTGAGCCAACGGCTCTGCTGTACCTCGACACGTTCGACAACTGCCAGGGCCTCGCCCGTATCGCCGTCATGGACTCGAACCGTCTTAAGATGTTGGGCAAGGTCACCGCCGTCGAGTACAAGGACTAAGCGCACTCTTCCATCGCGAACGCGGTGCTCAGCCTCTCGAGGACGAGCGACGCCAAGCCGGAACGTGCCCTGCGGTATTCACACGCACCAACTCTACTTTCTATAGACGCCAAACCCTTTTATAGACTAGTGAGCACACCCTTGTAATACAACACTACGCAGCAATTGTACCACAACCGTCTTTCTCTCTTTATTGTGTTGTCTCCCATTTCCTGGCTCGCTGTCGAAAGCCATGGCTCTTCTTCAGGAGAGTGTTTAAACCGAGTTATTTGGCTGCTCGTCAGGTGTCGCGTGGCTACGAGTCCAGCTTTGAAGACCCAGACACGCCACAGCATGGGGATCGGTGCATCATGGTCCAACACACACCCACTCGTCGTGCGGTGGCGAGTGCGAGAGAGCCGACCTGTGTCTGCTTCTCCACCGCAGGAAGATCCTCGTTGATACCAAAACATGGTACGTCTAACTCTTGTATCCCATACAAATTGTCAACAGAGCTACCCTGTTTTGGAATAATTGTCGCTTGTCACAGCCCAATTTTTTCGCGAGCCCGATTTCGATGCCATTGCCACAGCATGGCGTGGCTTCTACCCACCCAGCACATGGCGCATGCGTGGCGTGGCATGCCACAGACGGCTCTGTGTCTGCCTCCGCGCTTCAACTCTACATGCTGCCGCTGCACGAGGCAGAGAGTGTCTTGTAGAGACGGCTCCTCTTGAAGGAGCTGCTCGTCGGTCGGACACGCTAAGTCTCATTCTGCAACTTGCACTCGACAACCAATACCAATACCACCACCTCCTCCAACTTCATCATGGCTCGCTTCTTCGCCCCTGTTGCCCTCCTCGCCGCCACGGTCTGCGTCGTGAACGCTGACGTGCTCTCGGACATCACCAACACCACGGCCATCGGCGACGCCATTGGCAACGCCGCTGACACGGTGGGCTCGGCCGCCAAGGACGCGTTCAACGACATCAAGAACGTCTCGACGTCGGACGTCGTAGACACGGTCAAGAACGCCACCAACGCCGCGGCCTCCGAGGCCGGTGACATCTATGACAAGGCCAGCTCGCTGACCTCGGACGCGGTGGGTAAGCTCACGGGCTCCAACTCTAGCGCCAACGCGACCACCGCGCCGAGCTCCATGGCCGCCGCGTCGTCGATCAACGCCGTCGTAGTAACGCTCGCTGCTGTCTCCACGGTCGGCTTCACGATGCTGTAAGCAGGGGCCGAAGAAAACACGAATGATCTGATTGACCACGAGCCCATTAGACAGTGGCTCGCTGTATGACACCAATATAAACCGCACCCACACACACTTGCTATGACACACGACTGCCCTTCCATTTCTGTAGCGTGTCATCCTTCGACGTTGTATGTGGAGACACGCCGTACGGCTGACTCAGGAGGATGGATTCGTCGAGCTGCTGGACGAATCGCCTGTGTCACGCTGTGGATCTATCTCAGCATCATCGTGGTGATGACGCACGCACTCGGCGTCCACAAATTGTGGCACAGTACGTGGCAAGAACCCATCAACAAGCCACTCGGATCCAACCGAGATGCCGCTATCGCCACGCTACGGACACGAGGACTCTGGGTCGGTCTTGCTGGTGGTGTTGAAGTGGTTTGATGTTCCGACGGGGAGGATTGCGCTCGGAGCAACCAAGTAAGCCCACAGAGACGTCTCAGGACGGCGCGTCCATGACAAATTCCTCCACGGTGTCCCTCCTTGAGCTCTTCAAATCGACTAAGGCCGAAGTCTCCTTCTCAGCCTCTCAGCTCACTTCTCAATCTCGCTTCTCCCAAGCAACTCAAGCTTCCTCTTCCACTCCCTTCTCCCAAGCATCACCATGGCTCGCATGCTCACGTCGCTCGCTCTCATCGTCGCGCTGGCCTCGTTCACGGCCACAACCAAGGCCGACACTGTGTCGAACGCACTCGACACGGCCGCATCAGGTGCCGAAGGCGTGTACGAAGACGCCAAGGACACCGTTCTGGACGCCGCCAGCAAAGTCGGTGACGCGGTCTCCGACGCCGTCGACGCCGTTAAGGACGCCTTCACGTCTTCAGCGTCAGCGGCTTCCGGCTCCACGCAGCTTGTCGTCGTCGCTGTCACTGCCGTCGTGGGCTGTGGCTTCACCATTTTGTAGACAACACCGACCAGCTTCCAGTGCTTGCATCGCCCCCAACGAGGCTGACACGGCTTCCCCCCATCGCTCTATAACATTCAAATGCATTATCATGCCCATCTTCCTCAGAGAGCTCCCATGGGATCATCTACTGCATAGCCTGGGTCCTCTTTACACCACTCCAGGTCCTTTGTATCCTCGATTTCCTCGTCAGCAGACTCCAAATTGACCAGATTCTCCGGCGCAACGTGAGGCAGGTCGAGCGCTGCCTGCCAGCGCGAGATGCCCGAGAGCAGCTCCACGTGGAACTCCTTCAGGAAGTGGGCGTTCCTGTTGTGTACCGTGCCACCGAAGATCACTTCACACTCGACGCCGTCGCCCGTCTTGGAAGGCCGCTCCTGGAAGTTGTACCACGAGTGGATGTCCGTGTACGTGCCACCGGTCTCGGCGTACAGAAAGTGGCGACGCATGGCTTCGCTGCCGCCCGTGCCTTTCCGGAGCAGTGGCAGCGACCGGTATGTGATCAGGTAGCCGCCGTGGATGATTGCACGCGCCACGAGAATCAACGAGTGTCGCTGCACGCGACCGTCGATGACATAGGCCACGATCCACGACTCGTCACTCACTCGTTGCAGCACGCGTAGCTGCCTGGTTTGCGGCTGGATCCGCAGGTACTCGTCCAGATTCGTGAGCACGTTCCACGTCTTCTGGATCAGCTCGTTCGCGGTCACCTGCTGGAAGGTGTTTGTGAGTTTGAACTGGAGCCGCTCGCCCTCGACGTCTTCACGCATACTGCCTTTCCAGCCGATTACAGTCACGTTCTCCTTCCAGCCGCCGTAGATCTCTGCCTGCGCGTCCATCATCTCGCGACAGGTCGCCTGCACGAGCTGCGTACACTCCGCTGGAGTCATCGGGTCGTCTTTGAGCATCGACTCGAGCAGAGGCATGGGATCCATGGCTCGTGGCTCACGCTGCGCACCGTACACGTCCACCGCCGCCAGTGCCGTCAACGCTGGACCACACACCTGCTGGGCTGCTGGCTTGCGCTCATCTGACAAGCCCCTTGGGAAGCCTCCGGCGTGCGTGTCCAGCACCGTGGCGACCGCCGCGGCGTCGAGCATGCGCGGCTGCAGCTTCTTCTCCAGCGCGAACTTCTCTTCCTGCATCTCCTTGGCCTTCGTCATGAGCTGGATATACCTGCACAGGAGGTCCTGGCGTCGACGCTCTTCTTGGTCGACGTCAGGCTTGATCTCTCCACCCAGGAGTGTGTCGAGACTCTCCGGCTTGACCTTGGTCTCTTCCAACAACAGCTTCAGACGCGACGGGTCGCACGAGTTGGCTGCGAACTGCACGGCGTCGAAGTGTATGTCTTCGAGCTTGGACTCTAACGCAGTGGCTTCGGCGCGCAGTCCCTTCAGGTTGTTGTGGACGCCCTGGACACGCAGCCGCTCCTTCTCATTGCGACGCATGCGCCGCTCGGCCGCCGTCAGCGCCTTCTTCGTGGTCGGAGAGATCGAGTCGCGGTCGCCGGCAGTCGGAGGGTTGGAGCTGTAGTCGCAGTCGCTCGCGTCCAGCGCCATGCGCATGAGCATGACGTCGTGGTCATGCGCGTACGAGTGCGGCGCCATGATCAGCATGGGGAAGGCGCACTTTTCGCCATCCGAAAGCAGCGAGGAAGACGTCGACTCGCTGTCGGTCTCCCCGACGCGTGGCCGGCGCGCGTGGTGGCCGCGGATGGCGTGGCCGTCGCGACTAGGGAAGAACACCGGCGGGCGGCTCGCGTCATCTTTCGAGGCGAACTGGGTCGGCATTCGAAGGAAGCTGGATGGGTGTACCACTGGCTACGTAGTGTTCGACTGGACGGGGCAGACTGAGAGCTCGTCACTCTGGCCAATGCGTAGAGAGATTGATCCGGCGGCTCTTCGCGTGGAGCTGCTTCTACGAGGCTGAAGTTCGATTTTTGGTCTCTTCACTCAGGCACAGGAAGAGAAGGCACGCGCTTCCGCTGGTGGAGTGGAGTGGAGTGTGCGGAGACAGACAGAGAGAACGACGCAACCTTCGACGACGACCCGACGCAGCCAAGCAGCCGTCGACTCCAGCGTGGCGCGTCTCTGGCGGCCAGCTGCCCATGGAGTTGGCGTGAACAGCCCTGGGACAGGCGAGCAGCTCATGATGTCACTCGCGAGCTGAGACCGTCGAGCCAGCAGCTCAAAGGGCACTCGAGCGAGGGGATGGGGAGAACGCGCGGAATGATTGCGACCGAGATTCAAGATCCCCAGGAGTGTTGGTCTCACCCTCCCCTGCCCCAGCAACGAATACACCCTTTGTTGGCAATTTTGTTGTATCTGACCTTGTTTCGAAACGGAATGCACCAACCACCCTATTCTGGTTATAGAGTGTGCATATCACCTTGTTTTGGCATTTTTAGTCAATTGAGTAGGTTCGGCAGACGCCGACCTGAGACCTTCGTGTGGAAAACGCTCTTCATCCGCACTTGGCACTGCGGCCTCCACGCGTGCGACACGCCCTTCGTGCCACGCGCTTGAAGCTGCCGTCTCCTGCATTGCACAACTCGCCTCTGTAGACTCCCCAGCGTCTCCTGCAGCGCCATGTTCCGGCAGCCCGCGCTCGCCGGCAGCGCCTTCGAAGCCTTCCACGACGAGCTGCTTGCGTATTTGACGCTGTTCAGCGCGCCCGAGGATCTCCTCGCGCTCGCCCACGTCAACTCAGGTGCGTACATGGACCAACTCCGTCAGGCGCCCACGGTCTCACTTTGTGTCGGCTAGTGTTCTATGTGTTCTCGCGCGAGGAGCCGCTGTGGATGCTCCACTGTCTGCGTCTCCACGGCGGTGATTTCACGTTCCACCGCTCGTGGCGACTCACGACGTTCTTCCCGCGGCCGCAGCTCGTGCCCAAGGCCATGCCCGACAGCGTATCGGGGCTCACGGTCCGCAACTTTGGCTCGGACTTTCTGTATCGCCGCTGGGTGCGCAGCCACATGAGTCTGCGCGACTTCGTGCCGCCGTCGCCCGACAACGACCCGTTCGTGCGCCGCATCCACCGCTTCGACGTCAACGAGCTGTCCTACCAGCTCTTTTACGAGTACGTAGTGGTCGCTGTCTCCTATAACATCAGATTTACTCACACTGTGGGGCTTGTTGCAGGCAGTACGCGCGTGTGCCGTTCATTCTCAAGAACGCTACGACCAAGTGGAAGGCGTCGGGCGGCTGGACAATGCCGCAGCTCGCTGAGCGCTTCTCCGACGCGAGCGTCCGCCACCGTCTCACCCACAACCTGGACACGACGAGCGAGAAGGAGACGCAGATGACCTTCGCCGACTACCACACGTATCTGCAGCAGCAGCAGGACGAGACGCCGCTGTACATCTTCGACCCGCGCTTCGGAGAGAAGATGCCGACGATGCTAGAAGACTACAACGTCGCCGACCTCAAGGTCTTCCAGGAGGACCTGCTGCAGCTCGTGGCGACGCTGGCGGACAAGGCCAAGGCCGACGCCACGACCAAGACCAAGGTGCCCAAGTCCATTCGCCCGGACTTTCGCTGGATCGTCATGGGCCCGGAGCGCTCAGGAGCGCCGTGGCACACGGATCCGGCGCGTACGTCCGCGTGGAACGCGCTCGTGAAAGGACGCAAGCGGTGGGCCATTTATCCGCCTGGCACGCCTCCGCCAGGAATCGCAGTGGGCAAGAATGCCCAGGGCCGAGAGCACGCGCTCAACATGACGTCGCTGATGTGGTATCTGTACGTGTACCCGACGCTACTGCCACACCAGCGTCCGCTCGAGGTCGTGCAAGAGGAAGGCGACGTGATCTATGTGCCCAGTGGCTGGTGGCACCTCGTGCTGAACCTGGACGAGGCGCTCGCTGTCACGCAGAACTTTGTCGACGCGCACAACGTCGTGGCGTTTGTGAACGACCTGCTAGACGACCAACAGGACGAGGCGCTCCAGATCTTCCAGCACACGCTCAAGGAAAGTCCTCGACAAGAGATTTTCGACGTGTGCCGCTTGCTGCAGATCCCACGCATGCACGGCTACCTCAAGTCAGACCTGTACTTGTCGTCCTTCAGGCAGGTGCAGCCGTGGAAATCGCTTGTCAAGACCGTGTTCAAGCGCCACAAGCTCGACTACGAGCAGCTCCGCCAGCGTGCACCGGTGAAAAGCCTCACTGTGCGAGCCAACCCGACGTTTGCGGTCGGGGATGAGGTGCTGATCAAGTTCTACAGCGAGTTCAACCAGGACTGGGGCGAGTTCGACTTTACGACGTACTTGGCACCAGATTTCCAGGCCGATTTGGGCGACGCACCGCTCGGTAAGAAGCGCAAGACGCTGATCCTGTCGCCCCACCAGATCAAATCCAGCATGACACTGCGATTCGCGCTGGAAGAATGCTTCCGCATCGAGAAAAAGACCTATGAGATGATCCAGAAGAGTGACAAGCTCACGGGGATCGTGCCACGACTGCACTACGCCGGCCATTTGCTAGATGTCAGTGAGGTCGACGACGAGGACGGCGAAGGACTGATGTGGCGGTGGCCGTACACGGTCATGGAGTACAAGCACGGTCTCCTGGGCATCGCCAAGGTGGTTCGACGCGGCGGTGGTGCGTCCATGGCAAGCTGGCAACGGCTCGCAACGTGGCTGGGCGAGGAGCTGATCCCGCGATTCCACGGCGTGGCCATCGACACGGAGCTGCGAGGGCTGCTGGGCCATGCCAAGTGGACGTGGGAGTGGTACGAGTACTACCTGCTGAACCAGCGGAAGCGTGCGCTTGCCTGTGAGTACCTTGTGTTGTCGTGCGTGTGGTGGTTGGGCAGCTTGACTAAACTGTGTGAATGAATGATGCGAGCAGTCCACCTGAAGGAAGACGCGGTTCCTCCTCAGCTCGTGAATCGAATCGAGTCGTTCCTCCTGACCGCCGAAGCCTCGACGGTCTCCAATCACTTGCTTCCAGCACAGGGCTCGTCGTTCCGCGTGGATCCCGTGCTTCTCCACGGCGATATCACAGACGAGAACGTCTTGGGCACCCTGCGTGGGGCTGCTGCGAACAGCAACGAGGAAAACGGCGCCTCAGAGCCGGACAACCTCGCAGCATGGCTCGAGTCGGCGGGCTTGAGCAAGTACGCGCCATTGCTGGTCGGTCAGGAGGAGCTCACAATGGCGTCGCTGAAGCTGCTGGAGGAGAGCCACCTCAAGGAGCTGGGCATCCCACTCGGCCCACGCCTTGAGATTCTCCAGTCGGCTCACGCCGGTGGCGTCTCCAACGGCAACAGCCACGCGACGGAGGACTCGCTGGACGACGAGAGTGACAGCGACAGTGACAATGGCAGTGACGGCGACAGTGACGACGATGACACTGAAAATGGCGTGGACGAATACCTCGCTGGCCCGCCTGACCTCCAGACGTTGCAGACCAAGAGACTGAGCAAGTTCTACGGCAGCCGCGAGTGGGTCCCCACGCAGATGATCGACTTCGCCGACGCCAAGACCGGCGACCCGCTCTACGACCTCGTCGCCGCCTTCTTCTCGGCTCTGGTACGTTGGTCTGCGTTGCCTTTCTCACTAGAGTAGCCCCCATTGACTGACCTCTTGGCTTGCTTGCTACCACAGCACTGCGACCGAACGCTCTGGCGTTTGCTGCTGAGTACGCCGTACTGGCAGAAGTACTTGCATCAGGAGATGGCGGCTCGCCAGCTCGACGCCGCTTCCACTGGCCGCGTGGTACGCGAACGTTTCATGCGGCTCACGTTGCTACACCCGAGCCGCTCGATCAAGAGCCTCTTCCACTTCTTCCCTCAGACGCTGCGTCTGCTGACG